>JAKLLW010000185.1:0-48354 GCA_022814695.1 Neocatenulostroma microsporum
CCCGGTCATGCCGATGGCGATGATGCCCAAGCTGAAGAGAGACAGAGGATACGCGTACCATGGTCTTGCAGACAGGGTAGCCTAGGCAGCGGGTTTGCTGGTGGGATAGGGTCGCTGGCAGGCGGTGGCGGTTGGCGGTGAGCGGGGTATTGTGGTGTTGTCTAGATTGACTCTGAGGCCGTGCCTGATCCGGCAACCACTGCGCCAACACAATAGGTGCAGACTTGCGTGTAACGGCTACCAAAGGTGCTGTCAGTGAGCTAATGTGCGATAGGAACACAAGAAGTACGAGCTGATCGTAGCTTCTAAGTAGGCTTCACGATACTCGGCGCCTGGGCGGGTTTGAGGCGCAGAGCCGTGGTTGCCGTGATGGTGTTAACGGCGAGGAGATTGCAGTGAATCATTTGCTGTGCTGTTGACGGCTTCAGCAAGCAACGCCGTACGCACAAGCTCACCGGTTCAAGGCAGGAAGTGTCTATGCTGTACACAGGGATCTGAAGAGTTCGCCGACGACTTTCGCACTCTTCTTCGGGGTACGCTTCTGGCCACCCTCGTAGTCGACCTATTTATGGGGATCAAATGGTAAGTATGCACGTATGTCTGAGGTGGAATAGTTTGTGGGTCTGCTTACATATGTGACGCCAAACCGAGTCTCATAGCCCTCAGCCCATTCGAAGTTGCTACGCACAGTCAGCTCATGATGCATCGGTATCGCGGGACATACATACTCCATCAAGGACCAGGCCATGTAGCCTCTGCAATCTACGCCATCTATCGCCACTGCCTCCGCCAGTGCGTTGATATAGCCGCGGAAGTACTCTGCTCTGAACTCGTCGTCGAGAATCCGTTCAACCGGCATATCGTTTTCGCCTAGCAAACTCGTACCGTTCTCTGTCACATAGATGATCGGCTTCCCATATCGATCAGAAATCCATTTCATGAGCTTCCGGAAGCCTTGAGGAGACGGCTGCAGCCATGGCGACTGGGTTACTGGTCCGACTGGAGTGCCATTCTTGTCCTCCAGCAGGAACTCCAGATTGCCCAGGTAGTCATCAGGCTCGGGCTCGCCGGTCTTGTGCTTGACATAGTTGGCGCAGTAATGATTCATGCCATAGAAGTCATTAGAGCTTTGAACGAGCGCTCGTTCTTCCTCAGTGAACTTCGGTAAGCGATCACCCAGTTGCTTTCGCATACTGGCAGGGTAATCGCCCCGATATATTGGGTCGCCGAACCAGCCTATCCAGAACTCTAGCCGATGCTCGCATGCCTCGACATCTTCGGGGTCATTTGGATCCCAGGGCATGACCCAATCGCCATTTAGTACGATGCCGATGGATCCGCCATCTCTGGGCTTGAACTCTTCACGGTACACCTTTACCGCAGCACCATGCGACACTAAGAGCGAGTGGCCCACCAGCCATGGTTCCGTAGCACTGTCACCAACTGGGCTTTTCGTCCGGTCGCTGGTGTGGCCTGGTGCAAACTGCCCGATGTGATACCCCAAGATGGAGCTACACCACGGCTCATTGTAAGTGACCCAGTGCTTGACCTTCGAGCCCATGGCCTTGAACATCACCCTGGCGTAGTTGACGAAGTCCTGCACGTACTCTTCCTTGTTAAGGAAGCCGCCGTACCGGTCATACAGGCCTTGTGGCAGATCCCAGTGGAAGATCGTCACCATTGGTATGATGCCATTTGCATGGAGCTCGTCGACCAATTTCACGTAGTACTGCAGACCAGCTTCATTGACTGGATCTTTACGGCCTCCTAGGGGTATTACCCGAGACCAAGAGACGCTGAAGCGGTATGCTTTGGCTCCCAGCTGCTTCAGAAGGGCCACGTCCTCTTTGTAGCGGTGGTAAGAGTCGCAGGCCACATCGCCATTGGTGCCGTCAGCTATCTTGCCTGGGATGCGGCAGAACGTGTCCCAGATGGAGTCTGCTCGGCCGTCTTCATGTGGCGCGCCTTCGATTTGGTAGCTGTGGTGCTTCAGCTACTGGACCCAAGACCTGGCTGGAGTGCCTCTCACCTTGCCGTGGCATAGCCCCATAGGAAGTCTTTCGACAGTTGTGGCTTCGACATCTTCGTGTCCTGCCAATGCCCACCCGCTGGCAGTGAAAGATGGCGATAAGAAAGTATGGGATGGACGCAATGGCAACAGCAAAGAGCAGTCCTTATATTTGAGCGTCCATATCGACAGCTACACGTGTCTCATCCCACGCGGAGTGTCAACGCACACCGCGCCTGGGGACCGCGCTCCGCGTCGAAGACGTCTTGGTGTCATAGGTGGAACTGCCGTCGTGGAGCATTTTGCCTGTTGTTGTAGTGGGTCTTGACGGTATCGCGGTCCGGATTGGCCGCTTATATTGTGTGCAGCATGCCTAAGGCATCATCACAGCAACTGCCCCTTTAGGTATCCCGCAAGTTCTGTCGGGCTCCCTACCTCTTCCGTCTGGTCCGAACATCTTCACACTCTCTTCACATACCGTGTGTCGGACCGAGACTACTTCGACTTCACAGTGGGTTCTGATGCAGTGTATGGGACGGTAGAATGGCCTGGTCCACCGCAGCTCGATGGTGATATAACCACTCTCGCTTTCCTACCCTTGCCCCTCGACCATTCCACAGACCTT
Source organism: Neocatenulostroma microsporum (assembly GCA_022814695.1). Lineage (NCBI taxonomy): Eukaryota > Fungi > Ascomycota > Dothideomycetes > Mycosphaerellales > Teratosphaeriaceae > Neocatenulostroma > Neocatenulostroma microsporum. The sequence goes on from JAKLLW010000185.1 coordinate 2,634, forward strand.
CCAAGTCCTCCTCATCCATACTCATTGTCAATCGTACCACCAACACTCTGCCCATCATGGCTTCAAGACTCGCCACCAGCCTAAGGTCCGGCAAGCTAGCCCACCAGACCATCCGACGAGGCGCAGCAACATCCCCCACACAAAAGAAAGAAGGCGACATATCCGATGCCTTCGCCTCCCTCTCCGGCATGGACTTCAAACCCCTAGAACCCCGCTACGCAGATCTAAAACGCCGCCTCATAACCGGGAACGAAGAATCTCTCTATCACTCCTGGAACCGCCTGCTAGCCTCTCTCCGGGAAGAGATCCCTCTCATCGCCTCCCTAGGCCCCAAAGTAGTGCCAGAGATAGACTTCGCCGACATCGACAACGCTAGCCCAGAGTTCAGAGCAGAGCATAAGAAGCGTGGTGTAGCTGTTATCAGGAATGTGTTACCTGAGAGGGAGGCATTGGAGTTGAAGAGAGAATTGAGAGAGTATATTGCGGCGAACCCGCAGACTAAGGCTTTCCCGAAGGAGAACCCGCAGGTTTATGAATTATACTGGAGTCCGGCTCAGATTAAAGCAAGATCCCATCCTAACCTTATCAAAGCGCAACGATTTCTTATGGAGTTCTGGCACTCAAAGGATCCGGAGGCGTTGATATCGAGTTCGCATCCCCTCATATATGCAGATCGGTTGCGTATGCGCTTACCAGGCGATGTCAGATTCGCTTTAGGACCTCACGTCGATGGAGGCAGTTGCGAGCGGTGGGAGGAAGAAGGGTATGGGAAGGGAGGGGTGTATGATGCGATTTGGATGGGGAAGTGGGAGGAGTACGATCCTTGGGAATCAAGTTGTAGACTTCCGGTGGTATCGGATATGTATCAGGGTGTGGGTGCTTGCTCGATGTTTAGGATGTTTCAGGGGTGGTTGAGTATGAGTGAGACTGGGCCTTATGAGGGGACTCTACTTGTGAACCCTCTACTGAGCAGGGCGACGGCTTACTTTTTGCTGAGGCCGTTCTTTTCGCCGAAGAAGGCTGCGCAGGATCCGAGGGCTGAACACTATGAGGAGGCGTTTCTGAAGCCGGAGAATTGGCAATTGGAGAGCGAGGCTTCGTCGTGGTTGCAAGGGGCTACGCCGGGTCATGGTCAGGAGTTGCGAGCTTTCTTACACCCACATCTTAACTTGCCGAGCTCGATGATACACGTACCGAGAGTGAAGCCAGGTGACTACGTGAGCTGGCATTGCGATACGATCCATGCGGTTGACAGTATACATGCTGGCAAGTCGGACTCTAGTGTCTTGTACATTCCTGCTTGTCCGCTCACAGTCTCGAACGCGAAGTTCGCTGCGAGACAAAGAGAAGCTTTCTTGAATGGCTGGCCTTGTCCAGACTTTGGTGGTGGTGTGGGAGAGTCAGAGCATGTTGGTAGGCCTGGTGTAGATGACGTGGAGAAGGTGAACGCAGGCGATGGCATGCAGGCCTTTGGTCTCAAGGCTTTCGACAGCGACGAGCCAGGTCTGACGAAAGGACAAAGAGAGGTTATGGATCGGTCAAACAAGATACTTGGGTTCTATGACTGAGATGGGCGAGCTTGAGGGATTTGTTCCTCATGCATAGCAACATGGCGTTGTGGACATTGGAGGTTGCACGCTATCTTTGAGCGTATTGCATAGGTCTGTGTCTCAAAGACACGTCTTCTTACTTTACTTCATCTCAAGTTCTCAACCCGTCCTCATGTCCACACACCCATGTCGCCGCCGCCCTAATCGGGTATAGTCTGTGTGATGTCAGAAGCACGGAGTGCTTTCCGTGAGCTTCCTCAAGTTTTGAGCTTCTCGTACCTGACTTCGAAACATTGCAAACATCCACTCCACGCCTCGAACTTGTGTTGCACCACATCATATCGAACACTGGAGCCATGGAGGATCTAAATCACCTCTTCGGCTCGTGTGCCTGCGAGCGGAACCAGTACACTGTCATCATACCGAGCTCTTCCGCAGCGTCGGCTCAGGTATTCTTTGACAACAGCGCTGCGAACCGTAAGTGTTGAGCACTCTCCTGACTTCAAGTACTCACTTTTGCTGTGCTCTGCTACTGACTGGACGCTATACAGGACGATCACAAGCGACACCAGTCACAGCATGGCTCAGAGTACCCTTGGACTGGTATCAGAGCTCTACCTTCGCACAGTTCCCGGATGAGACACACTCCACCATCAAGCGGACATTCCACACTCCTCCGACAAACCCGGCATTGCCGCCGACGAGGAGGCAGTTCTGTGGATACTGCGGGACACACCTTACAGCCTGGAACGAGGGACTCGAGAGGAACGGTGATGTTGTGGACGTTACGCTTGGCTCCTTATTGAACCAAAGTTTGGAGAGGTTGGAGAGCCTGAGGCTCTATGGTGATGCAGACGAGGATGACGAGAATGCGTTGCAGGACGAGCAGGATGTTGGCGGCGGGGAGAGCGTAGGCGGCATGGGAGGAGCGCCTCAAGCTACGACAGCGTCAGCTGTACAGCAGAGACCGGTGACGCAGCATAGGATGCAGGGCCGCGGGATGCCATACTTTGAGGAGATGGTCGAGAACAGCCGGCTGGGACGTATCAAGAGGCAGAAGGGTGGGCATACTTCCGCAGACGGGAGCAGGAGCGTTGAGTGGGAGGTCGTGGAGATTGATGGTGGCGATGAGCCGATGATGGATACGGGTGGTGCGACGGTAGCCGGGGGCAGGAGCAAGAGACCGAGACTGGATGCATAGGCATGCTGACTTGAGAGCGCTCGAAGGTGTATAATACAAGGGTGAAGCGAAAAAAGAACTCAGTGCTGTTAGCGACGGCGTTGGGAGCGATACTATGAAGAGTGCATTCGTTAAGAAAATTAGCTAGAGGGAAGACTTGAACAACGCTTTTACAACACGCAACCCGGAATACACGGTCTCCGCATCCATTCTGTGTACCTCCCCCGTGCCGCATTACTGCAATCGTAGTCACCGCCTCGCCGAGGGCTGCGATCCCACGAGCTGCACATGGCCGCTTATGCCTTTAGTCGGACCAACTCGCATTGTCCTCCTATGCATCCCGTAGATGCCGAATGAGGCCTCCAGCCAGCTTCAACGAGAGAGTTCGTCATCTCCTTATGCCTTTGGCGACCGCAGCTGGAATTCCAACTTCAATCTTGAGCTCCCGCCGTCGACTGCCACATATAATAAAACAACCCATGCATCCCTGGGTTCCCCTCGGCTTCTGTGACCCACTCGCACAACATCTCTACGCAGCGCGGCAGATTCAAGCCCTGGCCCTCAGTAGCTTTGAGAGGAAAGCCACGTCGCACTGCAAGTCCTTTGAGGTATTGTTTCAGCCTTGCTGATACTGCGTCCGCGAAACCGCCGCCCTCCTCCACACTGTCGTCGCGTCTGATGAAGCGCGTTCTTGTAGTCCAGTCTAGCTCGCTGGTCTCTTCACTGAGACACAGATTGAGGATCAGGCGGCTTCGGTAGTTGTGGAGCCATGGGACGCAGTTGTGTGCGACGACTTCGAGCTTGCGCACGCAGCCCGGCGGTAAAGATCTTGCGAGAGTCTCGACTTGGCGCTTGTACCTGTCATCGAATAGCTTGTCGTCCATATCGAAGAGCAGGGTGTGCGTGTTGCTGAAGTCGGTGATGGCGTCGCGGTAGATGGTCAGGCTCTCAACGCGGACGGCTTTGGAGACTTGGCTGATGGCGGGCTCTGGAAGGTGCTGGATGGCGTGCTCGAATTGTATGCGCCGTGGAGCCTTCGCTTGGCCAGAGTAGCAGACGAGCTCGTAGATGTTGTTACGCAGCTCCGGTGGCAGATCGAGGAAGCGGAACGCTGTCGAGGCAGGAGGATGGGTGATGGTCGAGGAAGCCATCGCTTCGGCGATCCTTCGCGAGTCCTTGGCTAACAGACGTCTTCACTGGTTGAGGAGGAGGTGTGGGCGCGGAGAGGCGTTGCGACGTGGTGAGAGATGTTGGTCTTTGGCAGGGAAAGCTTCGAGAGAAAGTGGGGAGTTCAAGCATGATTCCACAAGGGTGGCAATCACATGTCAAATCTGATCGCATTCACATCTCCGCTAACATTACAAGGGGTAAATGCGGCTCTCCAAGGCTCGGAGAAACAGATCGTGGCCGATGGGAATTTCTACATCTTACATTTCACAGCTGTGGAAGCGTACCAGAGACCCGTATAGTTGGTCTAGGGCTGGAGGTTTGCGTGAGGTGCTTGGACCGGTTCCCATAACAGATTTAGGGCGTTACGGTAGCTCAAACCGGTCTCGCCATTTACACCACCAGTCGGCCATGAGCTCTTATCATCACCCTTGCTCAAGAAGCTACTGGACTACTCGGCCGATCACTTCAAACGCAGCAGTCTGTTCATCCCTCCCACCCCCTCACCTCTTCACCGTCTCGTCTGGACCCTGAGCCTGTTTCCTCATACTCACAACCAGTCATCATCCTCTGACCACCTCGCCCGCTTGATCGCCATCATCGCCTCATCCACCCCACCAGGCCGGAACGTCTCAACCTGCACCCAACGACAGAACGCCTCAATGCAGTGTGGGATATGCAATACTCACTTTTGCGGTAGGTGCCACAGCACCCCGTAATTCAGTAGCTGTCGTCTCTTTGACATCTAGTAGCCGTCCAGTACACCGAGTCTCCCTTCCATCATCTTCTTAAAATTCCAGCCGCCCGCCCATCCACATCCGGTGTATCGCCGCGCTCAAACCGAATGGTCGCCGCATACAGATCTCAAGAAATCGACACAGTACCTAAGAAGCGATGGGTATAAGGGTCAGCGGATGTCTCACAAAGTCTGGAGTGTTTTCAGAGGTCTGAAACTACCTCCTTCTTAGGCGCTCCTCCGAAGTGGTAAAGTGGTGTACACGTGACTCACGCGGGCGGAGTCGGAGAAATGTGTGGCCGGGGAGCTTCTGCGGAGCGCCTGACATAGAGTGGCTCGAAACCGCCGGTTTCTCCATATTAGGAATTCGAGGATTCTACGATACTACGGCAACGAAGGAAGAAGACCCTTAGAGATATAGGACAATGTTATAGCGCGTAATTTTAGTTGTTAGGTCGAATATATTTTTTATTCTCTATATAAGAGGGTAGCGGTAGAGAGAAGTTCTAGAGCGAGTTTCGCGTTCGCAATTCTATATATCCGTACGGCTTCGAAGAAACTCCCTTCTTTCCGCTTCGCTAAAATCGAGCAACGCTTCTTATATAATAAGAAGGAAAGGAGGCGTATAAGAAAATTCTGCGCTCGAAGCTCGTATAGCGAAATATATATCTTCCTCGTAGGAGGAAGGCGAGATTACGACCGAAGGGAAACGCGTAGAAAGCGGGCTTCGAGAGCGCCTATCGAGATTGTATCCTTTCGAGAACACTCCTATAATATAGATAGACTTCTTCGTTATATATCGAGCTCTCCTTCGTATATCTTTACGTAGAAAGAAGTCGAGATTGCGACTAAGAGAAGAGGCGAGGGCGGCTTCGAGATTGCAATAAAAGGTACTTCGTACTCGTAAGTACGGCTTCGTAGATTGGCGTAGTGCATCAAGCTCTCTTTCTATATTCCCGTATTGTCGTATTCTTGTTGTTATACTCGTTGTCGCATTGTTGTCGCGAAGTTGTCGTTGCGAAAGCGTAGAAATCGCCGAATCGCACTAAACGGTTTCAGACCCTCGCGGCCGCAAAGCTGCGCTTTCCGAATCTCTCCGCAGCAGCATATTGCGACAACACCGCGAAGGGTCTGACTGAGGAGATAGGTCTGAAACGGCCTCCCGGGTGTTTTACCCATCAGATACGTACTCCACACAGCGCCCTAGATGCAGTTTCTTTCCACCAGTTGCCACCAAGCGTAGACTCCTCTGCTCCGCTTGCCTTGCCAGCGCCGAACCGACATTCAAAGACATCCACTCCTTCTCAGCTACCGACATATGGCGCTGCTGTAACTCGGCCTTGTAGCTCACATCTCCGTCTTCGTCGGGCGTGATGCATATAACGAGGCTCGAGTCCACCCTCCCGGGCACACTCGTGTCGACGCCGAGACTGTTGTCGACGCGCAGTTGGACTTCACGAAGACTCAGCTCGTGTGAGATTCCTGGTGGGAAGACTGTTGTTGCTTGCCGTAGAGCCGTCACATCGTTGACACCGTTTTGGTTGTCGATGGATGCGGTGATCTTCGTGACAGGTTGGAGGTGGGAGAGTGAAGCTTGGTAGAGGCCCATAGCTTCTTCGCGGACTTCTTGGTTGATGAGCGTCATGGACGGACTTGGCAGATAGTCTGCGAGCTGGGGAATGTCGATCTCAGACGGAAGATCAGTATGGTCGAAGTCGGTGGCGAAGCTGTTTTCGTAGACGGCGTTGCGCAGCTCAGCAGGGAGGTCGAGGAAGCGGTAGCTGTTGTTGGTGAGCTTTGACAGAAACATCGTAGTTATGAGCTCGTGGTGGCAGTCTTCGACTAAGTGTATCAGATACAGCAGTCTGTGTGGGTAGTCCGTGTAGGTTGGTTGGCTGCTCATTACAAGGAGAGGACGCCCATCTTAAGGAAGGTCTCGGATTGCACAATGCGTTCTTCGAGTGTTGTGCTGTCGCAGTCTTCAAGTGAAGTATACAATGCTTCGTGACAATCCATATGGTTGAAGGAAGGACAGAAAGCCATTCACATCCGCAGATACGGGAAACAAAGAAAGAATAGAGAAGTCAACGGTGCTAGGAGGTGATGATACTGGAAGAGCGAAGGCAGCGATGCGAATAAGTCGGATGTCAAGTTGTAGGCTGTATGCATGTTCCACCGCAGCAAACAATAGGAAGCAATGTGTGCGACATCGAACAACACCGCAGCCTGCGAGTGAGAAGCGTTGTCACTAACGAGGTTCGGTGACAATGGACGTCGCCGCTCGAGATCTTGTTGCAGACCAGCAGCGAAAAGATATATGAATCGGAAGGTTTGGGAAGGGGTCAAGTCTCGAAACGTCGATGCGCATCGGTCGTTTCAAGTTACTGGTAACAATGTGGCTTTGTCGTAGTATGGCCCACGATCGGGCACCTCAGGGTGCATGCGTAGCGCTACGATCAGAGACAAAGAAGACTGTCAGCCCAAACCCGGATAGCTGGTATGATCGTACATGTATTCGTTTTGCCGAGTACCGAGTCCATGCTATATCCCCCCAGTCCAGCCATACCGAGTCTTCGATGATCAGCTGCATGTTCAACGATGCGCTTTGCCCTGATGCTTATATATCCAAGTCCACTGCCTGATCGAAAGTCGTACCCCTGAGGCTCGCCCAGTACACCACCGCCCCAAACGCCTTGATGAGGTTCGGGACATGCAGACCGTCCATGCCTTCAGTCATCAGAGCGTAGTCGTATCTCTTTGCCAACAGCTCGAGTCGCCTTCCCAGATTCTCTGCCACTTTTGAACGCCTCCGCTCGTCCAGATCACCCCACTCGAGCCTCACTTTGCCTTTCTAACCCTCCACAAGCCGTACTCGGAGAATGAATCTTCTGCCATAGACACCATTCAGCTGCACAATCAGCTTTCTCATCTTACAGAAGGGCACGTTGGCCGCCAACGAAAGCAGCTCTCCTTGCGCTTGTGGCTCCGGGTCCAGCATCTTGTGCTCAATGATGACGTGGTACTTGCGGCCTTGGCAGAGTTTTTGCAGAGCATCTTGATAGAGACCGTAGCATTCGTTGCGGATCTCGGATTTGACTCGGGTAAAGTCTGCACCTGGAATGTACTTGCGGATCTTGCCGAGGTTGATGTTCTGGGGAGCTATTGCGATGGAAACGTCGTCGAAGACCATGTCGTAGATGCGGTTGCGTAGATCCGGTGGTAGGTCGAGGAAGCGAAAGGTAGATTGCTGAGATGGGGCTGTGCGAGTTGGCTTCTTATCGGATGCGACCCGACGTTGACGATGACTCGAAGGATGCATCCTGGATTGCTCGCTGTGAAGGAGTATTGTGCATGCAAAACAAGAAGCCGTGCAGCCCTGTTAGGCTGTTCATGTGGGTTGAGTATATCCAGCTTGAGGTTGACTAGCAGCTCCTGTCGCTCGCGGCCCAGGCCGCCGTCTGTTCCCTTCTGCACCAAATGGCACCATTCACCAGATGCGTCATTCACCAAACCCATCTACAGGAAGCACACGCCAGGCTCTCTCCCACTTGTTCACCAACCTCGAGGGAGAGCAAGCCCAAAAGAGCATCCCTTTCCTTGTTAATCATATCCTTCTCCAAACAGTGCTCCCTCAAAACTTGGTCAATAGTCTGACCCTTGCTCTCTGCCCAGAGAATCAGATCGCCGAGCACTCTGACCAAGTTCGACCCGTGCAAGGCGCTCTTGTCTGTGGTCGTGAGTGAATAGCCCTGCAGGTCTGCCAATTTATTCATGATGTCAAAGGGTTTCCCTTCGTGCGCGGAGGATAAGACAACCCGATCTCCTACGATCACCGACCATCGCATGATCTTTCGAGTTCTCATTGCCGGGTTCGGGCGGCCCCTTTGCCACCCTGAACCGAGTCGTGCGACGATGGCCACAGTCTGAGTACCATATCTGGGCCCGCACTCGACATCCTGTAGCCTTAGAGTCATCTCGCCCGTCGACAATTTCGGCAAATTTGCCGCCATAGCACGCAACTCATTCTCTGCGTTTGGCTCAAGGAGTGGCCGCTCAATATCGGCGTAGTACGTACGGTGGGCCAGGAACTCTTTAGGCGCATTCTTGACTGCTAGCCGTAGCATATCTAGAGTCTCACTGCGAATTTGTCGGTTGGTTTGAGTGATATCAGCCTCGGCGACGTAGTGGTGTATGTTGCTGATGTCTAGACTCTTGGGAGCCTGAGCCTCCGATTTGATCGTCAAGTCGTCGAAGAGGTATCCATAGATTGCGTTGCGTAACTCGGGGTGAAGGTCCAGGAAGCGGACGGCCTTCGCAGGCGTGCGTTCAGACATGGTATCGGTCGCCATGTTCGTGAAGGTTTGTATTTTTGGGCTGGCTGTGTGAAGTTGGAGTACGCAGCTGGAGTACGTACGCAGTTGGAGTACGCAGTTGGAGTACGCAGTTGGAGTACGCAGTTGGAGTATGCAGTTGGAGCACGAAGCTGGAGTACGAAATTTGGGTACGCAGTCGGACAGTCCGTGACCGTAAGATCGGTATGTGGGCGTCGGTTATATAAGTCTAACTCGGAATCCGAGGACAGGACGCTGAGTCAGAGACTCAGAGACCAGTAGGGTGTGATTGGATCAATGTTTCTCTGCGAACCATAGATCATCCTAGGAGGTAATACTTTGGACATATCCTCTCTCTACGAGGTACTTCCGTGCGTTTCAGTCGTCAACCATGGTATTGGGATTCGCTAGTCGGGCCGCTTTTCCCCTTTTCCAGAACCGGTCCACTTCCAAAGTCGTATCGACTCTGTCTAGCTTTGCTCTCCACCTTGTCATCTCCAACCCCGTTCCGCCCTGCCGTTGATCAGATCATAGTATCGTAACATGGCCGAAAGTACAGCGACTGCTACTATGGTTCCACAGCAGCCGCTGACAAACGACCCTAGATAAACCCTTTCGATTCCTCGATTTGCCACCAGAGCTTCGAAACCGCACCTACCACTTCATCTTCGCAGACAAGGCACCAGAAGCTGTCCAGCTCCATTCGGTCCAAGAGCATGCACCAAACCCAGCAATAACAGCAACCTCTCGCCAGATCCGCGCAGAGACGTCCCTCCTGTACACCGACGCCTTCAACCACTTCTACCCATCCCATCTCTTCCAACTAGAATGGAAACTCTCAGACCTCAAGCACGCAGGGCGTTTCCAGTCCGCAGATCTCCCCCACAACCTACGCCGAGACCTACGTACCGCTGTCCTGAACCCTTCCCTGCCGATCCGCAGACTCGGATTGCATCTAGCCACTCCAGTGCCGCCAACGGCGGAGATCGGATGCAGAGCTGTTACCACAGAGCTCGAGATAGCACAGAATGCGGGATTGGTGGCCAAACATTTCCACGATAGAGACGGGAGCTGCAACGGGTGCAAGTCGGAATGGCTGCTACGTGCCGCCAGAAAACACGGATATAGCTTAGTCGAACGTGCGCACCAGCCGAAGTGTCTGCATCTGGGTAACATACTGAGCGCAGTACTTCTTAATTTCGGTTGGCCGCCGGAGAGACTGGAGCTAGCCCTGGAGGAGGGCCAGGGCGCGGAGAGACAAGAAGGCCAGAGGACTGATAGGGAGTTGTCTGGCACTGCGGCAAGCATTAGCTAGAGCCAAGCGTCATGCTTCACAATCGATCCCATCTGTTCACAATACTTCGGAGAGGGCACCTCGTCAAGTAAAACTTTCAATTCGTCATAAAAAGCTCTCAAAGCCCTTCGCTGCAAAAGGCGCAAGCAAGCAACTGGTATCATCTTCATCCCAACATACCCCAATCTCCAAGAACGCCAAAGCTCTTCGCCCAATCATCACGCCAAACTCACGCCAGTATCGCATGCTCAATCAATAACCATCCTACTAGGCACAGCCCCCATCTGATGCGCGCCCCCCATCCCCCCACGTCCATCCCCAGGCGGCGCATCAAACTGACTAGGCCCATAATGATTATACTTCAACTCATCCGCAGCCGGCACAGCCCTCTTCTGAACATGCGGCCTCAACCCCTTCCCAAAATTCGCCATACAAGCAAAAGCCGTCCCAATAGTCGTAGCCAACAACGCCAGCGTCAAAATCGCAAAAGTCGTCAACATCTTCCTCGCCGGCTTATAATCCTCCACGCGTTCTTTCGAAGAAGCGTAATCGTACATCCTGACCAACTTGAAGATGAAATAGGCGGCGCCGGCGAAGTAGACGAGGATGATGAGGATTTGGCCGATGTAGGATTCGCGGCGGGTGAAGAAGGCGGCGAAGAAGAGGAGGATTATGGTGACGGGGATGGCGGCGATGGTTAGGTAGAATTCGACGTTGGTTGTGTCTTGGACGATGACGAGGAATTGGACGGTGAAGCCTAGGAAGAAGAAGAAGTCGAATTTTAGGAGGGCGATGTAGATCTAGTTATCGTCGTGTTAGTGGGTAGCTAGTGGGTATGGGAGGGTGGCAGAGGGGTGGAGCTTACCTGGTAAGTGAGGTATCGTCTTTTTAGACGTAGATCGGCGGAGATGTGTTTATAGATTGTCCATGCGAACTCGTCGTAGAGCTTCCAGGCTACGAAGCCCATCAAAACTGAGCATAGTGCTATGAGGCAGGGTGTGGCGATCAGGTAAGGTCGTAGGCGATTCCATTCTCCTGGTTGTATGGCCTGGTTTTTCTGCAGATTGCCAATGGCATCGTCCACCTGCGCCATCTCCACCGCAGCATAGATCAGCATGCCCAGGTTGTACAAGCATATTCCGATAACCTGAATCGTGTTCTTCAACCTCAGCGCATCCCAGACCAGAACCAGCTCGTATAAGAAACCGAAGATGAAGAGCGCCAGATACGTCGGTATCGTGAGTGCCCCAGAAAGCGGACCATGCTGCCCATCTCCGGGAGGGTGCTCCGCCGCCGGCAGCAGACTGGCCTGAAAAGCCCCGAAAACATAACCCTCCAGTGCCAAAGCGACTACACACTGGAACAGCGTCATCCCCATAAAGCACCACCCCCAGTTCGAATCAGGCAGCAATTTCATTTTGCCTCGTCTTCTGTCTGAGCCTAAGCCTGGTGTAGGAGGCACAAGGCCCTGTCGGTCATGATACCCTCCCGGTTCGTGCGAGAAGGACGAGCCTCCCGGTCGCGAGAAAGACGAGTTGCCCGATAGCGGTTGATATGATAGTTCTGCTCCGCCTAAGAGGCTTGTTCGCGCTTTGTGGAGGTTCTTGGAAGCTATTTTGACGGTGGGCTGGCCGCTGGGCAGCGGCCTTGGTGGGAAGGTGAGGGATCAGGCGCAAGTAAGCGATGGTCAGCCGCGGTGGTGTTGGCGGCGAGATGTGCGCTGTCGCGGCGCGTGGTCGGCCGCGGTTGTTTGTAGCGAAGGAGGGAGAGGAAGCGAGTGTGGCGCGTGAGATTTCGAAGTCGTCGTCGTTGCTTGGTTCGTGCGGTTGGTTTGCTACTCTGGTGCGACTGTGCCGATCGTCGTTCGTGTCTCGTGTTTCACAGGGCTTCAGCTATGCGGGGATGAGCCGTCCTCCTTGAGGAAAAAGCTAGGGGGGCTGTTCGGTGGTCGTGTGTTTGCTGCTGTATTCGTATGAATGACTTGAAGTGTATGCGAAAGGTAACGCGTGTTCGGCCAAGTACTTGGAGAACGAAGGATTTGGTGTAATAGCGCAATGGATGTTTATGGGGAGTGGAGTGGAGAGGAGGGCATAGGGAGGGTCGCATAGTTCAGGCTGAGCCACGCGCCCGGACCCTGAAAGTGGGCGCAGCCGAAAGCTAGAGTGTATTTTTGCCATTGGCGACCTCATCACCACCGGTACCACAACTACCTTACCATTCCCTAGCACTCCGTTATGAGTCCTCTCGGGGCCAGGAAACGTATCAAAAATCATCGTGTCCATCGCCATCACCGCTACTGCCACTCGGCCGAACCATGGCCTGGAAGGCATTGGCGCACGTGTACTTCGACCTCCTCGAAGATTGTCTCTACCATAAGGCATACCACTTCAACCCCACGGCTGACGATACCTGAAGAATGGCTTTTGCAGCATGGCAAGCATTCGAGCTGGTGGATGGAACAGCGCCATCACCGAGTCCTCCATGTCCAGAAGGTCTTTCCAGACCCTGCCAGCCCTTGTGTCCTACGATTGCCTCTACGTGTTCTCGGGAGAATGCAGATAGGACCAAAAGGTTCACTGGAGGCTGCAGTGGCTTGAACATCCTCTCCAACAGTGCGTATGTGCGTCTCGATCATGTAGAAGCCGCGCAGCGCGCAGACCGACCATTCGCCTTATTCGCCGGCAGGCACTACCATCCTCCCAAGCCCACGCCTTTCGTGAACATATGCACTTTGGCACTGCGATCATTATCGACCTTTACAGCACGTCTTGATGACAAGCTGTCGACTTTGGCCACTTGATACTGAGCTGTTGGACCAAGTATCACATACACTGTGAGCCGCTACGAGGAGACTGCAATAGCAAGCTATCCACGACGCTCGAGATGAGGCTCTGAAAATGAGACTTTGCAACATAGATGACCTGACCTGGTTCGTGCGCGCTCGTCAGAAGCCTGCTGCCTGCAAGCACAGAAGCTGACCAGGTCTCAGAGAAGGCTTTGACCGCTCGCCCTATGTGGAGGACATGTACATACATCAGTGATGATTTGCCAAGGTGCAGTATAAGTGCTTCAATGTTTTCAGACGGACGCTTTCGGGCATGTATGCCGCAACACGAAGGCGGCAGCCCATCATTGCACGAAACCGCCACGGACATTGGTAATATCCGGACTATCTGCAGCGAGCTACACTATACCACACAATGCCGTGGAACGCGCAAGCGAACAAGGACGGCAGGACCCATCACCGGAAAGATACCAGCTCCCGGGAGTCCCGAGGGTACCGGGACCTCTTAAGTTTCTCGTGGCTAACATCAATATTTCACGATGTATACAGCCATCCAACAATGGGAATGATCCTTGTTGGCATGGAAAAGCGACACATAGTCTCCGCGCGGCGCGATCATGGAAAGCACCTCCTCGAGGAGTGCGAGTCGGCTTGCAGCAGCGCCTGTACGGTGGCCATTGACAATTTGCTTCCAGGACTCGTTGTGGCCATGCCTATGCATCCTCTTCCCTGCCAAGCGGAGTTGGAGGCTGCCGTATGGTCGTACCTGGACCCAGACTGCCGATCCACTGGTCATTGTTCCGCTCGAACGTATAAAGGGATGTCTGGTGTCATGGCATCTTACCATGGCTTCTCCAGATCCTGGCCTGTGACAACAAATGTGCGCATCTCAAGGTAAGGCTCGACCCTCCTTGCGGCGATTCTTCAGATTTGTCGGACGACGATGGATGGCGACCTTCTCGCGTTTCCGGGAAGTTCAAGGAAGCTGGCCATTGGGTCGATGGACTGGGAGGACCTGGGCTGTCGTAGTGAGGATACAAGGTAGGAGGCGTTCGGCTTTGGACAACTTGTTGTTCTGACGAAGTCTACTAGCATGAGCGGTTTTTGCTAGGCTGGTGAGAAGGAGGCTATGGAAGACTGTCCTCTATTGCAAAGTACCGTTGGGACAAGCACACGAGCTTATACGGTAGGTCTTGGTCTGTGGATGTATCCGGAGACTGCCCAATTGGGACCGGAGTTGGCGCGCTGAGCGCTTATCACATGATCTTAAGGTTGGCATCCAACACTCGAACATGATGACAGCGCAAAGATAATCGAGATCATCGCTGGCGCAATACTCATCTTTATGGAAAGAACAGCGCTGACACATGGCTGGTACTGGCTATGCGAGGTCAACCACGAATGGCTAGATGAGCCTGGATATCACTCGCAACTGAAGGACAACCTCTGTGAACACATGGCAATACTCTTCAGCCGCGCCCATTGCAGCTGTCCGGTCACGTCCCAAATAGGACACTGAACAGTCCTCCACAGAGTGCTGCAGCCTCTGGGGCAGCCTATACCGTTCGCAGGTGTTCTGGACGGCGATCTGGAATGTCGAAATTGTGGGATCGTCCCAATTCGCCCGGTGGAAGGGAGCTATAGGACGCAGGCCTGTGGGTCCGCGTTCTTTGGTCTTCACGTGGTCAAGAAGTACCCACCCGCCAGAGCCGTTTAGATGATGGGCGCGGCTCGCCGGCTCATGCCGACTGGGACGGCTCCAGAACCTCGAGCTCTAGAGTTCTGATAGACAGACTCCTTGACGACATCACGATTGAGTTCGTCAATACTGACTCAACGACTTCCACCATGCATGATGCGAGAAGCTGCTGAGTACCGCAGTCCATGACGGGATGAGACGTAATCCGCGGATCAGTTTTGGACAATGTGAGGGCTCGCCTCGATTGAACAAGGACGACTATACGGTGGGGAGCTACTCGTTGTTGGAGAAGTAAGTCCCAATGTACCGTGATGCTGACATCCAATGTTTCCAATGCATGCTTAGGACAATAGATCGTTGCTCGATTTCTTGAGCTTTCCAGCCACTTGAGTCGAAGCGTCTCGAAAGTCAGTTGGAGAAATCCCCATGCTACTCAAGGTATACGATCACTTGTATGGTAATCTATGCAACAACATGACATTGCCCCAGCTTTGTTAGCCTCGCCTTCTCTGATCAAGTATAGATGTTCGACAAACAGTATGGGCCGGCCTGAACTCACCTCGAACCACGGTGACTTGCAAGGCGGGCAATAACATCTTGATTAGTGTGTTAGTTTTGTCATCCCATATTAGCTGAAGACTGCGCAAGTAATACTTGATTGGGTCCGGATGTAGTCGCTGCACACACTTCTGTCCAGGCTCACAACTTTGGCAAGGACGGCTAATGCATCTCCAACACATCCAACTCCGCTTAAACCTGCACCTGCACCCCGCAGATACGGCAGTGGAGAGACCATCTACCGCCGTAGATGGGACACCATCGCAATCATGACAAGACGGGGCCTGCTGCTGTAGACTCGGCCCTCCAGATACAGGCTGATGCGAGAACGAAATGCTTCTGGCGTGTTGGTGTCAGCTTCGTTGGGCTCCACTGCTTCTCGAAGCGAAGTTTGGGAAGCGGAGACGTGCAACAGCACCCCATGGAGGAGAAATTGGAGAACCCGGGCCTCCCATCAGCTTGGACTCTTGGCGTCTTTCACAATACCAAACGGGCACGGAGTGTCGGGAAGTGTGGTCTCGTGTCTCTCGCGTGCTGGCCAAGGTGCACTGACATTTTCCGCTTCGGTATTGGAACCTATGGCATGCCCTGCTAACCGGCGGCTAATCTAGACCATACATGGCTCGGACAGCTGCACTCCGTGTCCATTGCCGGCTGGGACGGTGAGCTTAATATCAATTCACGGTTCTTCACCATCTATCTGGACTGCGGACAGCCTGCCGAACAGCCTGGACATCTGCAGCCGCATGCGTGCTGCCGTGCCGATTACTTCCATGTGGCGTGAAGGCAAGGTATAGATATCTGTACTTCCTGCCTTGTCCTCCACTTGCTCTCACCACGCACACTGTACTTTCGTCACACCTCACCCTCATCACAACCGCTCACCACCGACCATGGCGGAGACCAAGCCTGGCATTGCCTACAACGAGACCTCGATCGACGAGAAGTCTGGCGTCGCTGAGGTCAAGACCATCACCGGTTCAGAGGCCTTCAATGAGGCGCTCATCAAGGATCCACCGCGGCCTTTCGCTCCTCGAACACTTGTCCTGTACTTCTGTTGTCTTCTAGGTAAAGCATAGCTCCTAGCACGTTCGCCATTCCCCTTATTGACGATGATGAAGGCTTCTTCTGCTCAACGGCAAATGGCTACGATGGCAGTCTGCTCAACAACTTGTTCATCAACCCGGCCTTCAAGAGCTTCTTCCACGGCAGCAACGAGGGCATCTGGGCCGGCCTGATCACCTCCATGTACCAGATCGGACAAGTGGCTGCCATTCCGTTCGTTGGTCCCGCGATCGACTTCACTGGACGGCGAGGAGGCATGGCTATCGGCGCCGCATTCATCGTCATCGGTACGATTGTGCAGGGCGTGACTGTGCACCTCTCGAATTACGAAACAGCGACGCATCAATTCATGGGCGGCCGTTTCCTGTTGGGCTTCGGTGTCTCCCTGGTCTCTTCCGCCGGCCCCATGTACGTTGTGGAGGTCACTCACCCTGCTCACCGAGGTATGTTATCAATGTGAAACAGATGGGTGGAGCGGGCACTAACCAAGTATGCTTCCAGGTGTCGTCACTGCTCTCTACAACACTTTCTGGTTCACCGGTGCGATTGTCGCGTCCGGTGCCGGGCGTGGCGCTCTCGAGATGACCGGAAACTCCAGCTGGCTGCTCCCGATCTGGCTCCAATTGATGTTCAGCGGCTTCATCCTCATCTTCGTCTACCTGCTTCCCGAAAGCCCACGTTGGCAATACGTCCACGGAAGAATGAACAAATGCAAAGACTTCCTCACAAAGTACCACGGCCACGGCAACCCGGACAGCCCTTGGGTGACGCTGCAGATGACCGAGTACGAAGAGCACCTTGAGCTCGAAGGCTCCGACAAGCGTTGGTGGGACTACCGTGCGCTGTTCAACAGCCGAGCAGCCTGCTACCGAATTGGTACCAACGTGGTCTTTTCGATCTTCTGTCAATGGGCCGGCAACTCCGTCATCTCGTACTTCCTGTCGGCAGTTTTGGATACTGCTGGCATTACTGGCGCAATCGAGCAACAGAATCTGGCTCTCGGCATCGTCTGCGTGCAATTCTTCTTCGCCATCGTTGGAGCTCTGCAAGCCGACCGCTTCGGTCGCCGTTTCCTGATGCTCTTCTCCATGTTCGGATGCGGAATTGTCTGGATCGGCATGACCGCTTGCGACGCTGTCTTCACCAACACTGGCTCTCCTGGTGCCGCCAAGGGCACATTGGCCATGATCTACATCTTCTCCATCATATTCTCCATCGGTCTTACACCTCTGCAAGCGCTCTATCCTGTGGAGGTGCTCAGCTTCGAGCAGCGTGCCAAGGGTATGGCTTTCTCCAACTTGGCTGTCGCTGCTGGTGGTCTCCTCAACCAGTTCGCTTGGCCTGTGTCGCTCCAGAAGATTGGCTGGAAGGTAAGTCATTGCACACTCACCACGCTTACATGACTGAACGCAAGCTGACTGATCATATTACAGACTTACATCATTTTCGCCGTATGGTGTTTCTTCCAGGGCACTGTCCTCTATCTCTGGGCTCCCGAGACTAAGGGCCGCACACTTGAAGAGCTCGATGATATCTTCAACGCCAAGAGCCCACGCAAGGCCTCGACCGAAAAGAAGAAGATTGCTCTCGATGCCAATGCCAACATTGTCGAGGTGGAGAAGATCTAAAAGTGATGGGAATAACGGACAATGGTGCGACCTTCGCTAGACATATGCATACTTATGGCTTCATGCGTACATGATACTGTCATTTGGACACACTCGACTTTTCGCCCATCTACTCTTCCTACCCGAATCTATCGCATGGTCGGTATTGAAGCGTTTAGACTTGATATGTGCTGTGCAAAGAAGTCCTGTGCCACCAGTCAGTAGATGTGCAATGGCTTGACATGGCAAGCGCTCCTGCGGCTTACCATAAACTGCCACATGCTTGCTTTGGGCGTGCGAGTGAGCATTGGGTCACTGTAGTTGGTATACTGCAGTCCAAATCTCGTCACTTTGCCACTGAACCATTCAATGTTATCACTGTCGACCGTCAGCTAGGAGGTCTCAACACTCAGAGTCCTCGCCGGACGTACTAGAGGGCCCAAGCAAAGGCGCCCGTAACATTGACACCATCAACCACTTTCGCAGCGAGGATATTGTCAAGGTAGCCCTGGAAGTAGTCCGCCCGTCTCAAATCCCACAATATCTCTGACAACACTGTCCGGTCACCCTCACCAGGCTCCACGAACCCGAACTCAGAGACTATGATATCCGGCACGGCAGGGAAGAGCTCCATGATCTTGTTCAAGATCCCGCGGATCCCGCGGATCCCGCTTGGGTTCGACCAAAGCCATTCGGAATGTACGTCTGCAGCTGGACCTGTCGGGAAGCCGTTCGTGTCGACGGAGCTGGTGACGATACAGGAAGGCCAGTAAGGACTACTAACGTTGCTTGCGCAAGCTTCAATGCCGCCTGGTGGTGCAGCGGCGATGTAAGTCTGGTAAGGGTCGATAGCGTAGAAGTCTTGGGAGCCTTTGATCAAGCTGATGTTTTCAGCTGAGAGCTGTGGCAGCAAGTCGCCAAGTGTGCCGCGCATAGAAGAAGGATAGTCGCCGTCCAACCAAGAGCCAGAGAACCATCCCAGGCTGAAGTCGTATGCTCGCTTGACTGCTGCTGCATCTGTTGAAGAAGAGGTGTTGGCGATGTAATAGGCGCCGGATTGCTTCATACTAATTCTTCGACGACCCTTGAATTCTTGATGGTACCACTTCATGATCTTCGCACCGGCTAGGAGGGTGTAATGGCCGCATGCGTACTCGGCTGGGATGCCGCGGGTGAGATTGTGATAGCTTGGGTAAAGCAAGCCAGTAGGGTAAGAGGCGAATTGGAAGCCGCAGTATTGCGGTTCGTTGAAGCTGTACCAAGTGTCGACATACTCATCGTAGCGCTCGATGATCAGCTTAGCGTAATTGAAGTAATCGTCCACGATTTGCGGGCTGGTCCAGGCGCCGTACCTAAAATCGGTGTGAGCATTAGGGGCGATCTCATATGGTCTTGGAGGGCATTGAATGTCCCAGACGGTCCAAAGGTTCCACCCTTTGGTTTGCTTACTCGTTGAAAAGCGCCAGCGGGGTGTCCCTATAAGCACAAGTTAGCAGAGCCCACGCAGTAGGTCTTCCGACCATCCGAGTCTGCCTACCAGTGAAATAATGTGACAACAGGCTTGATCCCAAGTCTCACATGCTCAGCAATAACATCATCATAGTGCTTCAACCCTTCCTCATTGACCGGCCCTTTGCCAAACGGAAATATGCGAGCCCACGAGATCGACTGCGAGTTATAAGGTATGCCCAACGCCTTCAAACGAGCAAGGTCCTGCTTGTACAGGTAGTAGTAATTGCTCGTCACATCTCCAGTGCTGTTGTCGGCAGTCGTCCCAATCTGCCTGTGCGGCATGAAGTCTACAATCACCGGTCAACAACCCATCACAGCCATTATAAGAAGCGAGAAGAGTCGATATATACCCCATACAGTCGGTCCCTTCCCCTCATCCTTAACAGCGCCCTCAATCTGGAACGCAGCGCCAGCAACCCCCCACTTGAAGTCCGCCGGCAGCTGCGCATTCGACAAGTTCGAAATATAAGATGGCACCATAGGATGCAAGTACCCCGGTCGAGGAAAAGTAGTAGGCTCAAGCGTCGGCTCGACAGTAGGATGGATGGCTCCTGTGCTGATGATGCCTACCTGATCCCATAGGAAAGCCAGTTGCTCATTAGAGAAGTCATTGTTGGGCAAGTAGGTCGATGCTAGGGCGTAGTTGTAGGATTTGGTCGAGTAGCCAGTGGTACTTGGGAAAGTCAACGTTGGGTTCGAGCTGGAGGAGGAGTAGAGCGTAGCATTCTGTGCTGAAGCGATATGGGAGTATATTAAGCCGGCGAGAGCAAGGGAGCGAAGGAGAGGCATCTTGGAAGTGTATACGGGCATCCGACTTGATATTGAAGCGCTGACTACGCAGGAGAGGGACGGAATGGTATACTGTGCCGTACCCGCCGTTATATGACCGTCATGGAAAAGCTCACCCAAAATTGCTGTACACCAACAGTGACGCACATTGTCCCCACTCCCAAATTTCGGGGAGTACTGGAGTGAGGAGAACATACTCACACCCAGGCCTCATGCCTTACTGTCGAAGTTGCGGTTGACTCTCGCGCTCGGTACATGATCGCCCGCAAAGCCAAAGGGCAAAGGCAGAATGCCGGCAATGCTGCAAGTCCATAACACCTCCTCACCTCCGTAGCGAGCCGGTGATACTGCCGGTCGCGAGGAGTGCACATCGGCGAGTTCCCTTCCACGCGAGGAGGCAAATCATGGCTTCACATTCCATGGAAGCCCGATGCAATGCTCCTGATATCCACCAGGAATATGCGGAGAACGTGAGGACAATACGCCTACCACTAGCGTCCGCTGATTTCTAGCCAATCAGACACTTTCTCGCTGCACGCTCCATGTTTGGGTCTTACCTTTGCTGATGAGGTGAACAGAAGTGTACGGAGTACTCTGGGTAGATGTGCGGCTGCGTGAACGTAGAAGTCAATTGAACGAGTAGTGCTGTACAAACACATACATACTCAAACCATCCATTCCTAACAGCATCAATGACCGACCCCCCCAGCAACCCAATTCCCCCAATTCGGATCCCCAGGCTGCGGAAAAAACCCCCCATCAGCCTGCTGTCCAGGCACCGGCGGCTGTCCCTGCGCAACAACCCCCCCACCACCCCCTTGCTGCTCCTGCTGTCTCCTCCTCTGCTCCACTATCCTCTGCTGCTCCCTCACCCGATACCAAACCAACCACATCAACGCCGCCATCAACCCCCCTATAAGTAAAGTTTCGAGGATAGCTTCATCGATCATGATATCTTCCCCTCCAGCAGCACCGTAAAGATCGTCGCCTCCTGGCATACGGTCTTCGTGTTCGCTCCAATCATCCGCTTCTTCTAGTTCTTGAGCATACATCTGCGCGTCCGCTTCCAGGAAGTCGGCAATCCATTCCGCAAAAGTCCTACGCTTGCGCTTCCCCTCGTCCCCTGAACCCATGGATTTCACCCCACCGTTCGTTACGTCGTTCCACCAACTTCTCCATCTCAACTTGAATAAGCTGAGCTTGACAGGGAGGTAGGCTTCGCGATTAGTCTCAAGAGCTTGATCATAGAACCGTTTAGCAAGGTGGAAATCCTGGTCTATACCAATACCATTCTCATGCATCCAGCCTAGATTCCACATCGCCTGCGCGCTAGCCATAGTCTCCGCCGCAGCTTGGTAGCACGCCGCTGCGTGTTCGGCGGAAGCCAAGGTGCCTAGGCCTGAAAGGTAGTAGTCGCCCATTTTGACTAGGGAGTCGATGTTCTGTTGTTTGGCGGAGCGGGTCCAGTAGATGAGCGCCAAAGCTGCGTCGCTGACGGCGGTTCTAGTTGTCTGGCCAATGGGGAGAAGGTAAGAGATGGGACTCCATCTCGGCTTCGTGTGGTCGAGTAGCCAGGCGACGTTGGCTTGTGCGTTCTCGAGTCCTTGCTCGGCGGCCATGAGGTAGGTCACAACAGCTTTTTCGTTCTCGCCGTCGTCAAAGGCTTCATTCGCTTCGCTCAATGAGCCCCAGATCGCTTCGGCTTTTTCGACAACGATCTTGTAGTACACGGCCGCCATGCCACAGGACCGATCGCGGCCAATAGCTAGGTTGTTCAACTCAGCTAGGTAGTAGAAAGCCTCAACATGATGGTTCCGTGCAGCGAGGTCAAAGTATCGTGTGGCGGTCTGCAAGTCGCCCTGGTCCAGAAACAGCATACCCAACTCCGTCTGCGCGACCGCCAAGTCCTGGTCAGCGGCCGCGGCGAAGAAGTCGGAGGCTTTGAGAGTGTCTGGCTCCATGCCTAGGCCGTGAAGATGCATGAGTCCCAAGCTATATTGACACAACGCATCTCCGTTCTTCAGACCACGAGTGAACCAAATCTTGGCTTTACTGTAGCTCTGCTCCATGCCCTCTCCACGCAAGAACATGCGGCCGAGGTAGCCAGCGGCTTTTGAAGCGAGCTTTTCGGTGCCAGATGGGACGTCTTTGCGCGTCTTGCCTTCCACGGTCCAGTACTCTCGCGCAAGTTGCATGTAGTAATGCTTGGCGAGGCGGAGATCGCGCTTCAGGCCTCGTGCGCCGTCGTAATGGAGTCTGGCCAGTCCGAAAGTCGCTTTGAGGTCTCCCTTCGAAGACTGTAGGTGCAGGTACTCTAATACATCCTCGACGTCTGCGTACGCATCGCTGGTCGGGCCACCTTGCTTGGCTAGAGGGCCTGCTGAGCTCACGCTTGCGCCTTCACCGTAGATGCCGCCTTCTTCATCCGCTATGCGGTAGGAGTCCCGGGGCAAGACGTGGCCGCCTGGTGGCCCGCTTCTGTAGTATGCTATAGCTTTGTCTGCTACTCTTTTGTACCAGTGCACTGCTTCGTCGCAGTTTCTGGGCGTGGCTATGCCGGCGTGATGGCGGTATGCGAGGGTCATCTGCGAGCGAGTGTTGTCTTGCTCGGCTGCGAAGGTGTGGTATAGCATGCTCTTCGCTTGGTTGGCGGGTACCTCTGGGTTCAGGCCTGTTGCGTACATGAAGCCGAGCATGTACTGTGCCGTGCTATTGCCATCCAGATCCGAGAGTTGCTTGTAGTATTTGAAGGCTTGCGGGTAGGAGATCGGATGCGTGAAGTTGCCGTAGAAGTTCATCTCTGCTAAGAGGTAGAGAGCGTCTGCGCTGCCGTCCTTCGCTGCATCTTGCAGTAGCTTGACGGCTTTCGAAAGTGGCTGGACGAGCTTCGGCGGTGGCGAAGAGGAAGTGGTGAGGAGGTTGTCCTGGCTCGGCGCGTTCATGAACAAGAGTACGAAGGCCTCTTTGGCGTAGTAGGCGCTGGAGCCCAGTATACCCTTTGGCTTCTGGGCATAGCGAGCGATCTTGGATACCGTCGGAGGCTTGACCTTGCGCAGAATTGTCGTCGCCTCCTTCACGCTCTCTGCCAACTCATTCTGCTGTTCACCATCCTGTCTGCTCCCCTTCCTTGACGTGCCCTCCCACTTCGCTGACTCGGACGCTGATTGACTGTCCGGTAACGATGGCTCGTCCGTGATGTCGTGCTGTTCGGCCTCGAGCCTCGCGGTGCCCGTGGCTAGGAATATGAAGAATGCAACTACGTCTCTGCGTCAGCATCCATACTCATTCTCCCGTAATAGCGCTCCAGCTTACAGAGTAGGAGAGGCGCAATGCGCCAGATGCTGTGCTTCATCTTGGCTGATAGTATGATATGTATGGACACCTCAGCGAGCAAACCATGTCGTCGATCAAGCCAGCATCATTGCCTGTAACCAGAGTACCTGGGTAGGCAAGAGCACCTATGCTGACGATGACAGTGGATGACAAGTGTTGCCTTTTGTTCCTGCGGCGTTTGGAGCTGCTCGCCTGGCTTCCGGCTTGGACGCGGAGCTGCAGCTTACCAAATGAACCCTCGCATCCTCAATCAAATCTTCATCAATGTCGAGATGGTTCGATTACCACGGCCTCAGTCAATTCCGCCGCTGTCTAAGACCCGTTCAGCTTGGAACAGTCTAGCTGCATGAGGCAGTTCCGTGGACCCTCATTGCGTCACAGCGCATGCGAAAGTGAATGCAGACCACGCGACATGGCTGGGATGCACGCTTGTTTCAACGCGCTGCTTGAGTGTTCCTTTTCTGTATATTTTCCTAATTGTTCTTCCTTGAGTTCAAGATATCTGCCTTCCTAACCCTCTCGGTCGTACTGCAAGAAGAACGCCTGCCCGTCAATACCACTGCTTGGTACATCATTAGCCTGATCGTGGAAGCCTCATTATCAAACACCGCATACGCTGAA
The DNA here is from genome assembly GCA_022814695.1 of Neocatenulostroma microsporum. Lineage (NCBI taxonomy): Eukaryota > Fungi > Ascomycota > Dothideomycetes > Mycosphaerellales > Teratosphaeriaceae > Neocatenulostroma > Neocatenulostroma microsporum. The sequence continues at coordinate 26,861 of JAKLLW010000185.1, forward strand.
CCACTATGACCCGAGCACGAGCACGCGCCGACCTCTCGGAGTCATGGGACGATGTGGACGAAGACTACGAAGACGAAGGACCAATCTACACCAGCGACGACGAACGCGCCGAGATGCGATCGGCATACAAGTCGACCGGGCGACGAGGTGGTGGGGAGACACCAAGAGCACGCAAAGACCTACGCAGCAGCAGACTAGATCCGGACGATGGAGCAGACAGACGGAGACGGAGTGCAAGGCTATCGGCGGAGCCAGAGCTGGTCATGCCGTCTTCGCCGGATGGTGGGAGAGCGACTGGCAAGGCAGACATGCGAACGTCAACACCACACCTTAGGCTGAACAACCGGTCGATGACGAGTGATGCTGGCAACATGGACGCCAGAGCGGCAAAGATGCGGGCTTCTACACCACACTTCCGCCTCAACCAGCGATCCATGACGAGCGATGCTGGCAAGTTCGGCGCAAGATACGACGGACCGGACGACGACGAGGACGAAACAAGACAGCCTGGACCAAGCATCATATGGCAACGCATAGTCCAGCCCCTACTAGCATACTGCGCCGACATCATCAGCATCGCCCTCCAAAACGCAAAGCCTCTATTCGGCTACGCCTTACTCGTCTACGTTATAGTCGGCGCCATCATGTTCGGCTATGGCTTCCTCACCAACAGCATAACCAACGCCCTAACCCCCATCTGCCGCATCCCAGGCGCCTCATACCTGAACCTCCCCTTCTGTCCAACCTCCATCACCTCCGAGATTCAAGGCCCCGCAGAATTCGACAAGCTCGTCCAAGCCCAATCCCAATTCGAAGATGTCCTAGCCAGCACCCAAGTCGGCTCAAACCTGCCCATGGACATGAAACGCTCCGAGGCCAGTATCCGCGACCTCAAGCACGTAGTCCAGTACTCCAACCTCCCCTCCCGCAACGAGCTAGTCTTCGAATTCGGTGGCTTCATCGACACCGCCCGCCAAGCTTCGCAAGATCTCAGCCGCTTCAACTCCCGGATCGGTCGAGCAGTCGACCACATCCTCAGTACGAACCGCTGGACCCTCTCCGTCATCGACGGCGTCAGCGCTTCCGAGTCCTCTCGAGGAGCAATCTCCCGTTGGGTAGGCGATAACCTAAACATCTTCGCTCCCTTCCAACCAGTTTCCCTCTCTCGAGACATCCTCTTGGACCAATACCTCCGCCACACGTCCGCGGTAGAAGAACAAATCACAACCCTAATCCTCGAAGCGCAAGCCCTAATGAACATCCTCGACAACCTCGACGGCCGCCTAGACGTCATAGCCTCCATCTCCACCCGCGACGGAGTAAAACTATCCGACAACAAAGACGAACTGTTCGCTTACCTCTGGACGAAACTCGGTGGAAATCGTTCCAGCGTCGCAAAGCTCGAATCCCAGATCCAGTTGCTGAAGGAAGTCGGCGCTTACCGACGTTTGGCGTGGGCGCACGTCTCAACGACGATCGTGAAACTTCAGTCGATTCGAGATACGCTAGAGGATTTGAGGGAAAGGGTAGCGATGCCCGAGACTGTGGGGACAGAAAAAGTGCCGTTGGAGGTGCATATCAGTAGTATTAATTTGGGGATTGAGAGGTTGGAGCAGCAGAGGGATAACAGTCGGAGGGTTGAGCAGGAGAATTATGCTAAGGTGTTGTCAAGGGCGGAGGAGGGGGATAAGAAGATGATTGGGGATAAGGAGGCGAGATGATCAATGATCTGGGAAGGCTGAGATTGGATACTGACGAGCTGGATGAACTCACGAATCGCGATTGCGTTTGGATAAGATACCCCTTGATGCTAGGTTGGCTGAGATTGTATTGCTTGCATAGTCTTTCAACGATTACGAACACACCTATACTTTGCACTCACAACTGCATAGGCATGTGCAACGCTCGAGTGTTCATGTTTACATCTCCGTCGAGTCGTCTACGTCGACTTTGTGATCTTCAATCCTCATCCGGCACACCCACAGCCTTACAGCTGAGCTTCCACAACTTCTCCTCAGCCTCATCATCATAAGCATGCTTAGCATAACCCGCAGCCACCGGCGGATCGAACTGGCTCGCCGGATGCCCTTCCCCAACATCCCCAAGATACCTCCCACAATTCTCCGCTTTCTCGAAATGCGGGCTCACAGCCGCCCAGACAGTCGTAGCGGCGCCTTGCTCAGGTGACTTATACACCGGCGCCATCTTACTCGCATCCCCCATAATCTTATAATCCTCCTCACTCATATGCCGAGATAAATTGGTCTTGATTGCTCCTGGGTGCACTGCTACAGCGACGAGGTTCTGCTTGCCATAGTGTCGGGTTATGGAGCTAGCAGTGTAGATGTTGGCTGTTTTGGATTGGCCGTAGCCTTGCCATTTCTGGTAGGAGTCTGGGTCTTTCTCCCAGTTCATGTCGTCGAAGTGGATGCCGCTTTGGCGGTGGCCGGCGGAGGAGAGGATCACGACGCGGGAGGCGTTCTTGGATTCCTTTGCAGATTGCAGGAGGAGGGGTTTAAGGAGCTGGAAGAGGAGGAATTGGCCGAACTGCATAGCCATCAGTAGTTGTTGTGGTACCCATAGGTGAGGTTCGGTAGTAGTATACGCACATGATTGATTCCGATCTGAGTCTCAAATCCATCCTTAGTCTTGCCATACGGCGCAGCCATAACTCCCGCATTCAGTATAAGTATATTCAACTGCCCACCAGTCTTGTCCTTAACAACTTTCGCGCCCTCGCGCACGCTGTCAAGGGAGTCGAGATGAATCTCGATCGGCTCCGGTCTTGTGCCGTTCTTGTTGTACTCTGCTTTCGACACGAGCTCGTCAATGGTCTCGTTGAGCTTAGGCATATCACGGCCCTGGAGGAAGAGCTTCGCGCCTGCTTCGTACAGTGCCCGAGCGGTCTCGATACCGAGACCGGAGGTACAGCCTGTGATGAGGATGTTTTTGCCGCTGAGCTTGCCCATCATATCGCAGTCGTTGATGACCTGGATGGCGGTTGGTCGGGCGTCGCCGGGGCCATTGGTTTCTTTGTGGACGTCCTCGTAGGGCTTGTACGGGTTGGTTGGGGCTGGCATCTTGCTTGGTCTCTGATTAAGTGTGAAGCTCCAGGGTAGGGTAAGTCTCCAAGGTGTCTTTTCCAAGAGGTTTTGCGATGGGGGATTGATGTGAGATAAGAAGGAGCATGTACCTACCTGCCCGTGCACTACTTATACACTCTGCTTTGCGCCAGCTCTACGGTTGGCTCTCTTGACCGACCGCCGGTCGCAGCATACATACCAACCTACTCAAACGATGTCATTGGCATTGAGGGAAAACTCTCGAGCGGAAGTAAGGGTTAACGCCGAATTGGCGCGGTCCAGGTATCGCTTCCCAAAAGGGTTAGCACGTATGCGAGAAGCACGGATGCTTTCCGTTGGGTGAACTTCAAAAGTCCGGCACGATTGCTGGAGGACCAACATCGTTGAAGCATGGCGTTCCAATTTGGCTTCGAAGGCGATGATGAAGAAGATACTAACAGTATTGGAGCGACAGCTCAGAGCAATGGAAAGTCGGAGAGCCTGAGTCCGAACGTGCCTGTTCGGGAGCATTCGCTTGAGGAGCTGGTAGGTAAGGCTGTACTTCGCATTTTATACCCTGCAGCATTGCATATTTCCTCCAGGTTACACATCGGTCTCACCTTCGTAGTGTCTTTCGTATGGCTAACATCGCCCATAGTTGTCTACTTTGCCTGAGCATCTGAGCTACAGCACCGTTCGGATAGAGTCGCCTACCGGTCGTGTGCTCTTCTTACCAAAGAGAGACCTCTACGATGTCCGAGTACAGCTCCTTCAAGAAGGGCCAGCCAACGACCAAGTCATCGACCAACTCGATACCTCTGATCTCCGGTCCGGCGTCTATGAGGGAGGCTTCAAGACCTGGGAGTGCTCGCTTGATCTAGCTAGCCTACTCCTCGACCGCGGACCGCGAAAGGACATCGACGAGCTCATACGATGTGACCAAATCATTGAGGTACGTACAATCACCCCGCTACCTCGATGCGTTGACTGAGCGACTGCAATAGCTTGGAGCAGGCACAGCATTGCCCAGCCTGGTGCTATACCAGCACGCATTGCGGAACGACATCTCACTCACTTTCACGTTTGCCGACTACAACGATGCAGTGCTGCGGCTTGTCACACTACCTAACCTCATACTGACATGGGCGGCCAACACAACAAGTGCCGACTTCCCAACGCCGAATCTCGACGCAGACAGCAAAGGCGACTTCGAGCTCACTCCAGAACTTTTGCAACGGTTCACCGCCGACATGAAGTCCAAGGACATCAACCTCCGTTTTCTATCAGGACCATGGTCACCCGAACTTGCCAAGCTGATACCAGGCTCCGGCGTGGACATGGGAACCGTCATCCTCGCGGCAGAGACGATATACAGCCCTGCGTCGACGGAAGCCTTTGTGGAGCTGTTGTGTCACCTATTACAAAGAGTCAAGATGTCGAAGGCTATGATAGCTGCGAAGCGGATGTACTTCGGAGTGGGTGGGAGTGTGGATGGGCTTAAGGCGGCGTGTAGAGAGCGGAAAGCCGTGGCATACGAGATTGAGAATCATGGAGTACCTGGGATGGAGGGAGGAGTCGGGAGGGCACTGGTGGAGGTGCAGATGTATTGATTGGATGCTTTCTATACGACTGTGTGTCACTATGCACTGTCACGGTGTGTCACCCTTCCCAATGCAGCCTTTTGACCTACAATCAAGTAGATAAATGCTACGCCACATCGTCCGGATTCTTCCAAGCGACCTGCATCCGCCTACAAGCAACACGTCCGCTCCATGCAATGTCTGCCTCCCGCACTAAGACCACCGCACCTGCCGTAGATGATCCTCCACCATTCCGTATACTAGGGTGTCCACGTGAAGCTGCAGGCACCTGCTGATGTCCAGCCGCTGTGGGACGCCGGTAGAGTACTGCGAGCAACAACGTGCACTTTGCGAATAAGCAAGCAAGACATATGCACGCCTGAGGACAGTGTCCTGATGGCGATCAAGTTGTGTAAGGTCCAATCGATCGCCGCCGTGCTCGAACCAGCTGCTGCTTTCAAGCTTCCCCTGCGCATTGATGCTGTCTCGGAACTTGAGCGTCACCTTCTCCGGCCCAAGAGGGCGGTCATCGTGTACCCGTAGCTCGAAGGTCTTGACAGGCGCGAGTTTCAGCTGGTTGCAACAGCTGCGTAACTGTTCGGGGAAGAATACGTTCATGATCTCGTTCGGTGAAGCGGTGAAGATGAACGTCCGTTTGCTCCAGAAACTGCGCCAGATTTCTTGCAGATAGCCCAAGCATTCGTCACGGACCTCATGCGAGGTCAAAGTGAGTGCGGGCTCTGGCGCGAGGGTCATCGCTGTGAAGGCTTCGATCTCTTGAGGGGCATGGTCGTTGTAGACCTCGGCGTAGATGCGGTTGCGCAACTCAGGAGGTAGGTCGAGGAAGCAAAAGGGTGCCGGGTTTGCCGATGAGCTCATCGTTGCTGGCGAAGATGTCGAAGACTTTGTGTCTAAGGGTGCTTGGTTCAGAAGGTTGCGAGAGGTGGCAAGATCGAGTCGCAAGATGGACAGCTATTATTCGGGATCGTTGTGCGGCTTCAATAGACTTTGTAAGTGTCAAGTCTTCTGGAAACCCGCGGATGAAGTAGAAGCCTTGTAAGTGAATGGAAGTGCTAGCATCCGAATGGGGTGACGTTCGCTGCTCACTCGGTCTTACCCGTTCGCTCTTTCCGCTTCCATGGAGGCTCCACTTTTCGAACCGAACATTATTCCAAGCTTCCAGTCCTTTTCATCTCCACAACATCAGATTCACTCCCAAATCGCAGCACCGCAAACATGGCTGAAGGTATGAGATCGTTACATTGCTCGATTGACCACCGCTAATGACGATAGCAGATCAACCCTTCCGCTTCCTCGACTTGCCACCGGAGCTGCGCAATCGCGTCTACGAATTCACGTTTGCGGACAGTTCGCCACCAACAGTCAAACTCTTCTCGAGCGAGCGTAAGAACCATGCTCCAAGCCCTGCCATCACCTCGACCTCACATCAGATCCGCAAAGAGTCTCTACTCCTCTACCGCGAAGCCATCGACCGGTTCTACAAGACACATACGTTCCAGATCGAGTTTGAACTTGCACAGCTGAGGCGTGGATACTACAAGTCGCCTTCTGAGCCTTTACCGATCAGTCTTCGCTAAATCCTCCATGCCGCTGTTTCAGGTCCCCAGCTGCCGATCAGCAAGCTCAAATTGAGCATGACAGGAGAAGATCCGGAACCTGAAGTAGCGTACTTCACTGTAGCACTGGAGATCGACCAGGATGACATCCTCCAGGCCATTCACTACTACCATGACATGCCTGAGAGGATATATAAGGACTGGCTCGTCTACCAGGCCCAGAACTTCCGGATGGAATTGACAAGAGGAGCGAGTCCACTACGGCTGGACATCGGTAATGTCGTCAAGACCCTGTTCTGTGCTTTCCATTGGCATAAGCAGGTGTGGGCGTTCAAGGAAGGCAAAGCGTGAGCCATGAGGCGGAGGATGACAGAGAGGCTTTGCGATCCACAACCGCATCGACGGACGGAGCTTCATGCGCAGGGCGGTGGTCACGTCATGTTCCAGCGGAGATGCTTGAGCGCAATGGCTCGATGGCTGGACGGCGTGTTTTCTATCAAGAAATAGGGTAGACAGTCTATATTCTCAGAGAGTGTGCCCGCCATGGGTGCTTCCACATGCTTGTGTCGCGAGTTTCACCTCCGTTGTTCGTTGCACCACCGCTTCCCTCTCACCGCGTTCCAAAAGCCAAGAGCATGTTGAGACTGCGAGCCATGGAGTTCGGATGGTGCGGAATTGTGTACCTGTAACTTGCTGTCGCTTGCCATCTCCGCCCTGACGCCTTGGTACGCAATATAATTGCTCGGAGCCTGAAGTGCCTGGAAAGGGCATGATCTGCGTGCATTTCTGTGGCTGCTAGCTTCGGGTTGCGGTGGGCAGGTACGATGCTAGGTGGTTGGGTAAAGAAACGGACCGGCAATGGAGTCAGCGATCCGCCGTCGTACATGTAAGTAGGCGGTCAATGGCTGCAGCTGTAGCATTACGGCTCCTGTCCCACATAGCCACGGGCAAAGCTTTCTGCTACGTTGACGGCTACTTTTTCCGCCGTTTGCTCGGAGGCTGCCAGTCCTCATCTGACTCCTTCTTCTTCTTCCTAACATTCTTCTTCCTCTCCGCTCCGGTCGCAGTCTGGACATTCTTCTTATCACGAGCCGCATTTCCAATAGGCTCATCACTTTGACTCGTCTGCTGAGACCTTTGCTTCGGAACGGCCTTACCGATCTTTATAGTAGGCGGCTTTCTGGTTTCCTTCTTGTCGTCGGAATCGTCTTCGTCATCTTCATCCTCGTCATCGTCGTCCTCATCGTCCTCATCGTCCTCATCGTCCTCATCGTCCTCATCGTCATCGTCGTCCTCGTCGGAGTCCTCGTGGTCAGAGTCCTCGTCGTTGGAGTCCCTGTCGTCGGAGTTCTCGACAGTGAACGTCGGGTCATCCTGAGATACTCCGGCTCCAGGCGCTCCTCCAGGCGGCTGGCTATCATCCGAATCCGACTCTGAATCGCCGCCACGAGGCTTCGGAGGTGGAGGTATCTTGCGCAGCCCCGGTGGCTTGCTCAGTCGAGAGCCAAGTGGGAAGTTGTCTGACGTGACTCCATCAAGAGCGTGTAGTCCCGTCTTGAACTCTTGGCTGTCAGCCCCAGCGTCTCTCATGGTCCGCACATCGTCCTTAGAGCCCGGACCGGATGTCTGGCGACGTATACGCTTCATGATCCTGTCGAATGACGGCCTATCTTCCTGGTCAAAGCGTAGACAGTCTAAAACAAGCTGGCGCAACTCAGGAGTATAGCGAGCTTCGGCAGGCTTTCGAAACGTTGGTTCCAATGATAGCTCAGCGTCGTCGTGGGATCTCATTTTTGCGTTGCCTTGTGGGTCGTGACGGAGACGGTGATCTCCCTCCTCAAGCTCGATTAGACTCCAGATAATGTTACCTAAGAATGGGAAAGTTGTATGTCAGTACTCAGCACCTTGATCAACTCGGAGGCTTCATAAGCGATGCTGGAAGCTTACCAACGCCCCATACATTGGTCAACGAATCCATGATAGGGAGTTCCCGTGCTTCGTCATGTTCGTCGTAGGCGTATTGCGCGTTCTCCGGTGACCGGTTGAAACACGTACCGCTAGTCGGATAGTCCTCTGCTTTTCGTTGATCGTTCTTCTTCAGCATAAAACACATGCCGAAATCACCGAGCTTAGCCATAGGATAGCCGCGATACCTTTCGGTAGAGGGCGATCCAAGGAAGACATTGCTGGCTTTCATATCGAGATGTAAAATCGTGTCCCAGTCGGCCATGCCTGCCTGGTCCAGCTCGCCCCGTTCCATGAGTACACCGGCGGTTGCGAGGCACTCAAGAGTATGCCACAGGAAAGGTTCAGGTAACCACTGGCGGCCCATCTGATCCCTTCCCGCATGGAAAGCCAAAAATTCCTCTTTGCTGGCCTCCCTATCGATCATGGGTAGAGTAATTCTGTCGTACCAGCCTCTCCACCAGAGCAGCACTCCATGTATATTCTCGTCATTCTCTCATCCGCAGCATGATCCGCTTTCATGTTCCAGTTCCTGATCCTGACAACGCTATCTGATCCAATACGGCTTCGCAGCTTGTACATTGCGAGGACTTCGTTCGGCATGAGTGTTTGGCCCGTCGGATCTCGCGGATCTTTGGACCAATTATCTCTCGTGTTTCTCCAGAATGCTGCTTTCGCCTTTGTATTAAAGGTCGAGTCTTTGATGGCCATACGCTAGTTCAGTCAGTTCTTGTACAACGATGAACCTCAAGTTGGATTCTTACATCAATGATAGCACCGGAGGCGTCCTGCTTGAGCCATAGTGTGGTATTAGCAAAAGTGCCGTCCCCCAGCTGCCAGGCACCGACCCACGATGGGCTCAGAGCCAAGTCCTCGCGCACTCGGGCGTTTTCTAACAATGCCGGATCTTCATCATGGTTGGACTCGTCACTCTGCATCTTGGCAACGCCTGTGTTGTCCTTGCGAAACGTGTAACGCCGCTGCCCACTTGGCACAGCCTAGCGCATATGAATGTGTGCTGGAGGTAGCGTCACTGCCTCGAGGGACGCTGCCGACTGCTGCAGAAGGTGAGTACTGGGCCAGAGAGCGTAGACCCGCTGTCAAGATCAAAGAGAGTGATGTCAGATTTCGAAGCCACGACGTGGCCGCATTGTCTCGTCCAGACGGACAAAGGAATTGTGACCGGATTCGGCATACCACCGCAACAGCGATACCAAAAGCATCGAAGATTGAACGCAACATACACTGCGAAGAGGTGGGTTACCTAAAGTGAGGTACGTAGCTAGGTGTGCTTTAGACCGGAGGGTCTCGCATCGACCGCATCGTGAAGTGGTCCTCAAGCTGATGCAACGTACGTCCGACCAAACCAACGGCAATCTTATCGGCGAGAACGATTGCACTTCCGGGAGCAGGTGATAACCGCACAGCGATGGGAGAAAGAGCTGCCGCGGTCCTGAATAGCGGTTACGAACATGTGTCTGCCGCTTTTGGATGTATCATATGCGTACAGCATAGGCTGACCTTGTGGAGCACCACTATGAGGTCGACAGCGGTTGACGAAACACCTCCTGAGGAAAGACCGTGTACCTTTAGTTGTAGGCTTGGAAAAATCTGCATCCATCAGTGCTAGTGGCGAGGACCGGATGGCATTGCGAACCGTCCCGTCTATTACCGGACAGCGTTGTACAGTGCAGGTCTTCAGGTACTCGTACTTCACTCATCTTCGCTGCCTTCATCCCAATGGGCTTGCATTGACTCCGCAAGCGCAGCCGTCCGCCAGCCGGTACGCTGTTCCATATCTCGTAAGAACTGCAAGGCGGCCTGCTGGTCTCCTCGCTTACGCAGACAAGCTGACCATACCGACAGGCAGTGACGTGCCGTGAACCATGTGTTCTCCGCTCTTGGGTTGGAGACAGCGATGCCAATTACCATCAGCAGGTGTGTGCGAATCTGCCGTTCTCTTACTTGCTGCTCAGCAAGATGCTCGTACGGTCTGATTGACGCCCCAGCGGTAAGCGTCCGCAAGACAATCTGGGCGATGTGGAAGTACTGCAGGCCCACGGCGTGGTGTGAGGCCAACATCCAGACTTCAGGGAAGTGGCGGCCCTCTTTTACGGATCGGTGCTTGTAATGGATGGGTTCGAAGGAGCGAGGCTTCGACTGGTCCCAAGCTGCTATCTCTGCCTCAGACTTTGCAAGGGCATCTCGATCGGTCGGTTCGCTGAACGCTCTGTCCAGAAGCACGGCCAGCGCAAGGACCATTCTATTGCACCATGAGAAGTCGTCTCCACTCTGGAGTGATGCAGCGGCATACAGGCTTTGCACGCGTACGTTGATAGGAGTCTGCCTTGTCAGCGAGACATAAATGTCCTCTCGGAGACACAGCCATGCTGCAGCCTCACCTAGGCCACCTGTTGCAGCGAACTCTGGCGCCATGTTCAGGATGCGTGACGCTCCTTTGAGGTGGAAGCGGTGATCGTGCTCGTCCATTTCTTCGCATTGACGTAGTAGAGCGACGGCAGTTAATGTGCTCTCACTGATGGCCTGTCCTCCTGACATAGCTGGGATCAGCAGCTCGAGACATCTATTCTGATGATCAAGAGCCTCCGTCTGCCCTTTCCCATCACCGTCACTTCGGTGATAATGACGGGCTGAGAAAGCACATATGGCATGCTTTAGCAGTGGTTCTGTCAGCGCTCTTCGCGGGACCTCGAATTCGAAGCTTCGCATTGGATCTGTAACATCGGTCCAAAGCGCTATGTGGCCGGCAAAATTTCGCACAAGAACGGCTTCGTACTCGCTGAAGGGCTTTGCAGCTGTCGAACTACCAGATGAGCCTCTTGTAGTATTCTCGGGAGATGTGTGTTCGCTAGGTGGAGATAGATACACAGCGCTATGAGCTCGAGCCTCGCTTGCACCATCATGCCTCGCTGTCGAGGAAAGGGCAGCCAGGTCCGGATATGCCTGGGCTGCATCATGCTGCTCTTTCGGGATTTCAATACCGTAGGATCGAAGGATGTCAGGCGTCTCATCATGAAACTCCACCGCTGCCTGCGGTTGAGCCCAGAGCTTCCGAGTCGTGGGCGAGGCCGTCGCCAGAGCCGCCTGCTTTAGATCATAGCGAAATCGGAATGTAGGCTGGCGCACGCACTCAAGTCCACTGCTCTGGCATTGCTGGCAAGCCTCGTTGTCGAAGTCGCATTTCTTGTGCCGGATGCGACACGCCTGACAGACCTGAATGGAGCGACCACCAGCTGCCTCTTCTCCATCACCCATGGTCGCTCATAAACAATTCCATCACCGGTCAGATCAACAGTATCGCAATCCACTGTTGGAAGGCCTGCAAACTGATGATGGGGACGAGACGGGAGAGATGGAAGTCTGGAATTCTGAAGGAACGAGTAGGAGATCGGCGCTAGGCCGTTTACGGCGTTTAACGATCGCGTGGGAAACAGCCTGATTGACAAGACGGAAAGAAGCCTGCGAGTAAAGGTCTGGGCGAGAGTTTATCGAAATGCTCTATGAATGCTCGATAGGTACACTGCCAGCTCTGCTCACTTGGTATGCCCATTCATATGCCCATTGACTTTCTTCTCGTCCGATGAGATCAACTCACCCTTCTCATTCCACCTCGTAACTTCGCCAGACCATAGTGCGCTCTGCAAGCCCCTCGCTATCTGCATAACCTTGATACCCAGGCCCAAAGGTAGCGGCACCGGCTTATTCTTCAGTATCGAATCAACAAATTCCTGTGCCTCTGTAGCAAATGCATGCTCAAATCTTTGCCAGTACTCTTCCTGCACCTCGTGGCTGACTCCACGCTTATCGCAAAGCATAACGTTGTTCGCACGAGGTACAAGGTTGACGGAGATCCTGCCCTCGGTGCCACTGATCTCTGTGCTGACATCGTGGCCGTGCGCTTGAGTGCGTGAGCAGTGGTAATAGGCGATCTTGCCATCCCAGAACTCTACTACGCCGACTGCGTTGTCGACATCGCCTGAGGCCTCGAGCTCGGGGTGATGCTCAAGGGTGCCGGTTGCCCAGCAAGCTTTGGGAATTGGGTCGCTTAGATACCAGAGTGTGAGGTCGATATCGTGGATGGCCTAGCATGGGTATTAGTCAATATCAAAGCTTACATGATCCGGAAGAGACTTACGCAATCTACAAAGATGCCACCGTTGCGCGTAGCGTATCGCACGAAGAAGCCAGTCGTATCCAGTAAATCGCATGTTTGCGAGCGGACCATATACGGCTTCCCAATTGCACCTTCCTGAAGAACCTTCGTCGCTGCATCGCGGTACGACGCATCAAACCGACGTGAGAAAGCAGCCATGACCTTTAACTCAGGCTTCTCCGCAGCTGCATTCACCACTTTCTGCGCCTCCTCCAGATCGGTCGACAGCGGCTTCTCGCACAGGACGTGCAGGCCTTTCTCTATGCCCTTCATGGTCTGGATGGCATGGACGTCCGTGCTCGTGCTGACCCATACAGCTTGGAGTCCGGCATGGTCGAGCATCTTTTCGTAGTCTTCGTAGATGGTAATGCCGAAGTCCTTGTACTCTTCGTTGTCTCGCGCCCATTCGAGCTCGTGTGGGAGATTGGTGCAGACTGCTACTACCTCTGATCTGGGCGTGCGGTAGAGAAGGGTGTGGACGTGTCGCTTGCCCATGCGGCCTAGGCCGACTACGCCTATGTTGACTTTGGTGACGCCCATGCTGTCGACGCTACTGATGGTGCTACAAGTAAGGCGGTATGGTGGCAAGCTGAGCTTACGAAGACCTCGAATTCGTGCACTGGGGTGTGATTGGAAAAGACTCTGGAACGAAGATGGAAGGGGAAAGAAAGACCACCTTTCAGGACGAGGGGATTCACCTTATATGCTGTGCTGCCCTTCCTACGAGAGTAAGTGTGGCGGAGCACGTTTCCTCTTCTGTTTACTTCGCAGAGTACAGTACTGTCGTAATCGGACATAGTTGGCTCTACGGCGTCGGTAGAGAGGTGGTTGCGAGGAGAGGGAAGTGAAGTTTGGTAGACGTCTCCGCACTTGCTAGAGTGGGTAGACATCTCCGCTGCAGAGGTGATTAACGCCGCGCGCCGATCGGGCCGACGTGAATCCAGTTTTGGCAGGCACAGTCAGGTGAACTCGTCTCAGCGCTTCGTTTCCGCGTCTCAAAACGTCCGAGCGCTGCTCTCACTTCTTGATATATGCTCGCAGCTTTGCGCCAACAAGCACAGTACAGCGAAGATGCTTTCCAGCGATGTGATACTTGAAAGTGCTGCGCGGGATGGCTCAATAGACATGTACGAGTCATCAAAGCGACGCCTGGGTGCCTATAAGCTAACTTGCGACAGCGCGGAATGGCCTCGCGTGCTAGAGAGTGTGCTCCAGAAGCTGCACGATGTCAGTCCTCCTTGCTTCCTCATACCCATGCCGCAGCGGCTGACAGGTTGTCCAGATTGTACACAATGACTTCCCGCTCCCATCATTACCGCTACCCGCGCCTCTACCGCCGACCATCGACCCGGAAGTGGTAGCCTCCACGCCTCCACCTCAGCCCAGCGACCCCGAAACACGCGAACACGATGAGCTGCCAGACGCGAACGAGAATGAGCCGCCGGCGAACAGCCAGAGCAGCTCGAAAGAGAATGACGAGCCAACGGACATTGCAGCCAACCGACCACCAGTGCCAGGCTTTGAAGTCAACCACACACATCAGCCGGTCCAGCCGCCAGACAATATAGAGACGCAGAGTGGCACACTTCCACCGGATCTGCTGAGCCTCTACCAGACATCAGCCCGCATACTTGAGCACGACTTCGCGAACAGCCCGCCGTACACGATCCAGCGACTAGCGGAGCATGTGCTGTACCCACGGAAACACTATCGCTTTCTGCCCGCATATCTCCGAGCGCTGGATCGCATCGTATCTGTCAGCTCACCCGTGTCAGACTTCCCGCTGCCAACACTGAGCGCAAACGTGAACGGCGGGTTCTTGACGAATGGAGACACCAATCAGACGAATGGCATATCGGAGAGAGAAGGCTTAGGAAGTGACGAGAGCCTTGGTGGTGCACTATTGACGCCTATCCCATGGCTACGGAACAACGGTGGTGCTGCGGGCGCTAACTCAGCAGGAGGCAGTCAGGATGGAGAGCTACACAGCGAAAGCACGGAGACCATAGAAGGTCCGAATGGAGCTGGTAGCATTGAGACTGTCACGGTGACGGTCAATGGTGTGCCTTCTGCGACAAGCGTGGCTCACACATCACCTACACCAGCTTCGCCTACGCTGTCTGAACAGTCGGATGCTAGTAGCTCCAGCTCGGCCGAGTCGACAGATGCGCAGCTGCGGCAACAGGGCGGCGTCACGCAAGGAGAACTGCTACGGCAAGAACAGGAAGCAGGCGTGGTGCCGGTATCACAACCGGCCCCTCGCCGCTCACTCATCTCTGGGGGCGCTGCAGCGGTAGGGCGCGAACCAGCTGTGGCCGGCGCACCGCGCGATGTTGCAGCAGATATAGCGATGGAGGAGCGCCCGCCGGAGGAGGTGCCTCACGCACGAGGACCGGATGTGATTGGGATGGAGGACATGGGTCCGCAGCACCAGACCGTCGGCGGAGGGCTGGACATGGAGGCCGCGGTTGGTCGAGCCAAATCGCCACCCGCGCAGACATCGCCGCAGCCGGTACAAATGGGTTCACCGCCGCCTCCAGCTTCGATGCCCGAGCAGAACTACGAGGTATCTCCTGCGCCACAAGCTGAAGCAGATGCGAAGCAAGCGGCGCAGGATCACGCTGGTGAACCAGGCAAAGATCCTGCGGACGTGCACAAGGAGGCTGAGAAGCTCGATGAGAAGATGGAAGAAGCAAAGAAAGAAGAGGCTAAGGATGCTGATGGCGATGTGATGCTCGCAGACGCAGATGGCAAGCCGGCGGAGGAGACGGAGAAGGTGGAGGGTCCTGGCGATGCGCATGCGCCAGGTGCTGCCGACTCTACTACATTATGATACCATTGTCCTTCTGATCACCGAGTGATAAGCAGACTCGCTGACGTTGCTCGTAGCGCTGAGATTGTCAGTGGCCAACACTTCAGATAGTATCCTACGAACTCGTTTATGAGGAAGGATGGGTTGACGGCAGCAATCCTCCTTCTTTCAGTATCCCGGATCAAAGTGTGGCCAGTTGCGTGTCCTTCAGCCGTGACCCATCCGATCTCAGCATCCCGGTATTAGCAAGCTGAAGTCCTTGCGGCCATCGCTAAGCTGTTACTCCCACGGCACCGGCACTCTCTTTCCAGTGTCCCGACAAGGTGCACGAACAGCGCCGTCCTGGTGTGAATATATCACCGTGTGATGCGTCCAAATACGGCGTCCCGATGGCGAATCCAGCAAGCCGGAGTCGGTACCCCACCCCGTGCCTTCCACTTCTGTGAATAGCATGCTACGGCCTTGGCATGACATCGGTATTTCCCGGGCCGAGCAAAAATCTTCCTTTCACGGGACTTTCACCTCACGGCAAGAACAACATCCGCCATTTGCTTGTTAACCCACATTCACGGATACAGCAGGCAAAGGACTCCGCCACACCAAAGGAAAACACGCTCAAAAATTCTCATTGCGCCTTTAAGCGCGCTCTGTCTTCCAACAAGACGGACAATACATCTCAACTCGATCGCAAAATTGATCCAGGTAGACCAAAGCTACAACGACCACGCCTAACGTTCACGAGAGCGGACTCAAACTTCCAGACACAAACGCTGACTACACCGATGCAGGAGCTAAAGGTGGAGGCAATGCAGTCTCCGCCATCTACTCCTGACTCGCGCACGTCTACATCGTCGTCCCTCGAAGGCGAGACCAAAGAGCAGACTCGCTTCCTCGATGGCGAGATGGAGGAGCACTCTGTGCTGAGTGGGCTAGGGCGGAAAGGTCTCGCGCGCGGAAGGAGACGAGGGTGGTATGCTTCCACTTTCTGGCTTTTCGCCACTCTCGCTCTACTTTGCGTGCTCGTCGTACAAAACGCCTACATCTACATGAACGACAAGGACAAAAGCAGCAAAGGTTTCGATACGGATCTCGGTAAGCCACTCCCATCCCCTTCCCGCCTACTCTAGCTACCTTGCTAACAATTCTCCCAGCTTTCCTCAAACCCCACATCAAAACCCACCGCACCCGCTTCCTCGGCGCCATCCGCAGTACACCAGACGGCAACCGCATGCACGTCCCTGAACCCGCCCTCGACTCTCAGAACCGCCCATACACCGGCCCCCCCTCCCCCGAAATAGACGCAGCCTGGCACGACCTCATCTATGGCCGCTACGTCCGCTTCAACTCTTCGGAAACCGGCTGGATGAACTCGGACTTGAGCATCCCACCTCTTACACCCCTCTCCTCCTCATCCTCCAGCAACATCCCGGAGGAAGGGTACTACGGAGGCCCAGATATGCTTCACTCCCTTCACTGCCTTGACGGGTTACGGAAGCATCTGGATATGGATTACTACAATAAGACCATGGAGATTCCGGACGGGTATCAGAGGATGCATGTCAATCATTGTCTGGAGCAGTTGAGGCAAGCGGTGCTGTGTCATGCTGACTTGACGCCTGTTACGCTGAAGCCGGTGAGGAATGAGGAAGGGGAGGTGTGGGCTTTGTTGGGGGAGACGGAGAGGGAACATACTTGTCGGAATGGGGAGGAGCTGGGACGGTTATGGAGGGAGGAGGGGGAGAGGAGGGGCAGGATAAAGAGCGAGTAGGTGATGATGAGGTGGAGGTTGAGAAGTGGTTTAAAGGGCTTGGAGAGCGAGGAGTGCGGGTCTAAAAGTGTGGCGTTCTGTTTGCATTGCTGGCGATTTAGTGTTGCATATTGAGATACCCAACGAATCTTTGCAGCTGTAGTACCGAGAGTTGCCGCATTCGAGACTAGGAGGTCTCGATCTCAGGTTCATTGAGGATTGCGCTGTTATTGCGAAGAATTGCGTAACAATGCCGTAGCACCGCGTGACTCCTACCATGCACCGACCCAAGCCCTTCCCAGGAACACTGCCGCTATGCAAAATCCGCTGGCCGCTATGTCAATATCCTGAACGCCCCCACCGTCGTCACTGCGCAGATCTGCCACAGGCTCGCCGCTCACCATCCAGTAGGCGTCCCATTCGCCTCCATCTCCGCCGGCTCCTGATGCCGCGCGAGAACCTTCTTCTTGTACTCCTCCTGATCCCTATCCCACAGCAATGCCGCTTCGCCGTTGAGTGGAGACGAGCTGCAATCACACGTTAGCCACACCCACTCACACCCCTATCACCGCACCACAAAGCATGGGAGTACTCACTTATTAGGCTCCCCCAACAAACTCTGAATACTCAACAACACACTACTCGTATTCAACACCGCACTCCACGCTCCCTCCTTCCCTTGCCCGCCCGGCTTCAAAATATCGAGACAGATCCTCCCCGCCATATCCACGTTTGGGTGGTACACCGGCGTCTTGAAAAGCACTTCGGGAGGGGCGTAGGGGTAGTTGGAAGGGTAGGAGACGGTGAGCTTGAAGGTTAGAGAGGCGTAGGGGGTGTCGACGGGGCCGGAGATGGTGGCGTTCCACTTTGTCATGTCGGTGCCGGAGGGGAAGGCGGAGAGGCCGGGGGTTGGGGACGTCATTATTGTCATTAGTTCGGACTGGAGGCTACGTAGTGTCAGTATAGTTGGAGGAAGAGGTGGTGGGTGAGGGGATGCGGGAGGTCTGTACCGCTTGATGACATTGCCGTTGTTCGCTGCTCTTGATGGGCTGGCGGTGCTCTTAGCACTCTGTGCCGAGTTGGTGGATGTGCTCATGGCGCCGACACCATTGGCCATATTCGCTGTGTAAGTATGTGGCGGAAGAATGTGGTTGTGAAGCTGCAGAGCCTTCGAGGTGTAGGTTGCGCCTGTCTTTCGTTGCTCGCGTGATCGAGGTTGCGAGTCGAGCTTGTGTAGCAGTGATTGTGGCGAGCTTTGTCTTTCAAGGCAGTTCGACGGCGAAATGCGTGCTGAGCTTCCCTTTGCTAAGATGCTTTCAAAAGTAGTATGTATAGGGAAGAAGGGAGGGGAGGGGTGTAGGCACATAGATTGAAGAGTTCGAATGGTCGTTCGCCAACTGCAGCTTCCCTAGCAACAGGGTCAACAATGACGCTATTAGCGCCGGCGATCCGGCTGCGCACCCGAAATCCAATCAATACGCGAACCCTTCGCGCATTCTGAGACTGCTACAATGTCACAATGACAGGAGTATGAGACGAGTCTAAGGAAATACATTCGACTGGCTAGCTATAAAGCTATGGCTTCGATCGAGCTGCAGATGGAACATTGCCGCTTTCGATATGGCACGGCGGCCGACCAGTTCTTCTCTGTCGGCACTCGGGAGTGCGACGTCCTACAGGCGATTGCCAGGGTCAGCGGATTGTCTCCAAGAGTCGTGGGGTGCTCTAGAGGTCTATGGTGGCCTCCAGGGAATCTTCAAGGTATACTTACGATCTCAAGCTTGTTGATTCTGTTCTTCTCCTCGCTGCGCTTGAGCAGCTGACACAGTGCGTGATGCATAAAGAATGTGTTGAGCTGAGTGTGCCTACTGCTCGGCTCATCGCTAGCAGGTGGGAATATGGTGATCTTGATCTTCTACAGACGGTCGAAACCAAAGTTCTCACCATGTTTGAACTTCTCGAAGCGAAAGTCGTCGATAACATCGTCCTGATACTGTAACTTATGACGTCCTGAGCGTAGAAACTCGACACCACCATGCTTGATCCCTAGAGCAGGTTAGCAAATATCCCGCAGAGTCTTCGGTTATCTTGGGGTGCTCAAGCGGCCTCCAGTAATCGGTATACGTACCTTCATGAACGTGGATGATAAAGAAACGCTCCTCGTAGACGGTGGTAGCGATCTCGCCACAGATTGTATTGTTCAGGACCATGAGATCTGACGTGCGGTTATGCTTCGGTGGCGTTTTATCTTTCGCGTTGTCGCTCTCCGTCTCGTCGTGGTGACAACCATCGTTGTTCTCACAGCAGTGAGGCTGATACTCCACGTGCCTCGCGGCTAGTTCTCTACAGAAAGGTCAGCAGTTATGCCACAATGTTACGAAAGATCCGAGGTGTCTGTGGGGCGCCCGAGAGTACTCAGAGAGATACGTACTGAGCGAAGATAGCCTGGCGCACCTCTGTCGGCAAGTCCATTATCTTGCAGACCTTCTTGTTCTTGGGTGGCTCCTCAGCAGGATGAGAGTATGTCTTTGGCGGGCTGGTCGTGACCGCTGGAGTAGTAGATGCGTCGTGCTGGGAAGGAAGATAATCGCGGATTCGATCCTGAAGCTCAACAGGAAGGCGGCGGATCGCCTGGTGGATCACCTCACTGAGTTGAGACATATTGGCACTTTGTCCTCCGGTAAAAATGATCAGGTAGCGACAGCCCTTCGTCAAAGGCAGACTGAAGTGATGTCGCGAAGTAACGGACGTGGATCTGTGTGGTGTGTGGTCGTGTTGTCGAACTGTGGTACGGCGCTTGGATAGTTGGGTCGTGAGCCAGGGTATGAATAAGAACGTTGCCGATGTGAGATGTCTCGGAGCTGGAGGTGTTGGCACTTCGTCCTCTGGTAAAAGAATGATAGCTGGAGCCCTCCGTCAAAGTTGGATTGAAGTGATGTCGCGAAGTAGCGAACGCTGATTTCTGTGGTTGTGTTGTCCAACTGTGGTACGGTGTTTGGATAGCTGAGCTGTGCGCCAGGGTATGAATCAGAACATTGACGATGTGAGATGTCTCGAAGCTGCAGGTGTCGTTCCGGCGGGTGTCGTTTCGGTTCTGCACAAGCAAGTGAAGTTGGTTGCTGCAGCTGAGGACAAACGCAGGCGACTGCGTGCAGCGAGATAACCAAATGAAGCAGGAGCAACCGTCAGTCTGTTAACTTCACTCCAGAAAACCGCTCCAATGATATTCATCGCTTGTCGACTTCGAGAGTCCGTTGCCGCCTATTCATCAGGTCCTGGACTCAAGGAGAGGTTATTATGCAGATGCTGGGGAAGTGCACGGCTCCAGAAGAACGAGTTAAAGGCGTTGGTTAGGTATCATCTTTCCGATGCCGCCTACGATGCGTCTGCCGGTCTCTTGGAGGTTGGTGCCTTATGACTGAGTAGTTTCATGAAAGCATCGACTGAAGGGAGCAGCGAAGTGAAGCAGTTTTACACGATGAATGAGGCAGTACTCACGAGATAGCTGTACTTCATTTCTTTCGTTATTTCGACAGCCGTAGTATCTACGCTGCACTTCCATGGTTTGTAGCCCTTCCGAGCTCACTTCAAGGGCATAGCAGTGGTCCCTGCCCTGCGGCTTGTTGGTACAGCCTGGCCTACGCATTCGTAGTTGCCCAAGCCTCGCCATGGCATGCTTATCTCATGTGCCAGGTCCAAATGACACTGAGCGTGCTCAATGAGCCACACTTCCGCCCTGAGTGATGTTCTTGTCCCCTTGCCTGCCCTTCTCCTCAGTCTCAATGACGGTACCCTTCTCCATGATCTGCATCACCACATCGTCGTCCTTGCTCGTGCCGAACTCGTCCTCTAGCTGTCCCTTGGATGCGGTGTCTAGGACACCTTGGTTGCCATGCCTGCACAAAAGCCACTGTCAGCTCGTGTTCAGTCGTAGCAGCCCAGATGAGGGTGATCCAGATGTGCTTACTTGTGCGTAACAAACACCTTCCATCCGCTGACTACCTGAGCCAAAGGTGTGCTTTTGTCCGCCTTCCAGTCCTGCACCGCCTTCGCAGAGTCAACCATGATGATAAAATCGTCTCCCTTGCCCTTGTAGTGGACCTTGCATTGTGGGTCGTTTCCGCGAGGCATTGTGATGGTCTGTTAAGTGTGTGGTTGAGTACGTGTGATTTGGTGGAAGACGTGAGTGTTCGTGTGGTTCAATTGAAGCTTCACAGAGGTTGTTGGACAGCAGGAAGTATCTGTTTTGTAGCTGCAGTGTTCCTGGCAAGCTCCAGAGCTGGGTCGCGTGCCTGTCGTCACCAGCGAGAGCTGAAACGACCGACGTCATTGTGCATGGATTCCAAGGCACGCATATTAGGTGTAGCGGGTCAGAATGGCATTGGACATCAAAGTCCCAGACAGAACATTCTACGGCATTTGTTAAGGACAATTGAGAGAGCATTCAGACTCCACCAAGAACCAACACAATGCGAGCGAGCGAAGGCTCAGCGAAGCCAGTCACGAAGCCGGTCAAGCTGATGTTGGAACGTCTTCGGACCGGCTCTATGTACATGCACACTCCGAGCGTAATGCTG
>JAKLLW010000186.1:0-48292 GCA_022814695.1 Neocatenulostroma microsporum
TACTGAGGGTTCGAGCATACCAACTGACAGCATTATCGTAGGTCTTCACTCGTCAGACCTCCAGAAATTACTTGCAAAGTATTACCACGAACACGATCAAGCTGGAGTCGAGCAGCAAGCCGCACACGAAGATGGTGACCCATCCATCACAAATGCTGCAGCAACCCGGACGACGGTCGATGATGATCTTCTCGACACTGCATGGGAACTTTTGACCAAGCACAGAGATATTGAGATCCGGCAAGTTGAGACGCCTTCGACATCAAGCGACAAGCATGCCGACGAACGCATTTTTGCGAGCGAAGTGCGAATCTGGCATGCTATCACTGGCCATGGAGTCGACAAAGCCCGCGTCCCGCCACTCAACTTTGCGTGCCTATCTGTCGTGGCAGCACATGGGCCTGGAGGCGTCCTGCACGGCTCAGTCATTAAGATCACTGGCCAGGACAAGCAGTCTGTCGGGGGACGTACGGACAAGCTTGCAGAACGCGGCTACTTGGTCAAAAAGCCAGTGGTAGCCGGCCACCAGTGGACAAGTCTGCTCATTCTGAAACGGTTTGCCAATCCTGCAGATCAGCAGGGCTTGGTGCGTCGAGACCAGAAGGGCAACCACGTGTTCGGCTACGACCACCTGTTCGATAAGGCCGCTCAGTTCCTTAAACAACAGCCGAACAACTTGATGGCTGTAGAAGACTTACGTCTTGCGCTGGACCTACCGAAAACGAAAAAGAAAGCCCCAAGGTCTTTGCTGCGATTCATCGACCGCTTGGCCAACTCTGAGTGTTTCCGGAAGTGTAGTGCCAAGCAGTCTGGTAGCGCCAATGGCGCCATCCAGGAAGACATTCGATGCATACAGTTGCTACGGGAACCGACTGCAGCGGATCGGACTGCATTCGAGGCTCAGCCGTCTTTCTTAAAGAGGAGCGGGCACAAACGCAAACGCAAACATGTCAGCGTAGCCAAGCCAAGTAAAGTCAACTCTGACGACGAGGAGGCGGCTGCTGGTACCGGTGAGGAGGATGAGTACCGATCTGAGAGTGAGGAAGACGAGACCGTTGAGGGCGAGGATGAAGTCAACTACGACGACGAAGCCATCCTTGACGAAGAGCAGTCACCGTCGCAGTGGAGACCCGATGCACCAGTGCAGAGCCAAGTTTTTGCAATGGTAGACGCGGCTGGCTTGAACGGCATCACTGCAGACCGAATACATGCTGGTTTCGCTGGATCAATCAGAAGCCGATCCTTGGGAAAGCTTCTGACCGAGTTGACGTCCCAGGCTCAACCCGCGCATCTCCAACACTTGAGCATGATCGAAGTCCTGGTCTCGGACGAACAGCCTCGGTACTACTCAATGACGAACTCCAAAAGGGCCGTAGAGGCTGGTCGTTGTTCGTGGGAAGCGGTTATTAGCGGTATGGCAAGTCTAGCTCGTTCCTCCACTGCTCCTGATCTCGACCGCTGGGGGTTTCCAAAGGTCGACCCTACTACGGCGGCGGCTGCAAATGATTCTACATCGGTTAATGAAGCTCATATGGCGAACACTATTGTCGCGGACAAAGATGGCGCAGCAAAAGATGAGCCGACACCGAGCGCTGCATCACAGAAGAGACGGAGATCTACCATGACCCGCCCTGTCCAGCCGGCTACCAGCACGCCTTCGCAGAAGCCTACGCCGCAGTCAATGGTGAAGGAGAAACTGAAACCGAAACCGAAGTCGAAGTCGAAGCCGATTGTCCGCCCAAACATCACGTCGGCCGATGACTTTCCAGAGTTCCAGCGGTGGTGCAGAGCAGCCGCAGAGCGTATCGTACGGGCAGAGACTCTCGAGCAGCGAGATGCGACGGACGCCGACCGCACCGAGACCGGCGAGCCTTCTCCGAAGAGAGTCAGGCGCACTGCTGCGCAAAGTTCTCCATCCCAGGACGAAGTGAATGAAGAGCTACGTGAATACCGCATTGCCGAGATCGAGTCCGATCTGTTGTGCCGAGATAGGGCCGGTATATACATCGACCCCCCGGGCGCTCGTGAAACGAAGATACAAGAAGTTTCGCGGCTTGGCCGGCCACGTAAAGCTTTGATCGCTGTTGTGAAGACCGATACTCTCAAGGACTTGCAGTGGTTCAAAGAAAAGGAAGAAGAAGAAGAAGCGGCTGAACCCGCTGCACCTCCGCCGTTTGCCAAACAGGATGCGCATCCACCTCTCACATTGACGCCACTGGAGAAGAAGAACCGAGGCTCGAAGCGCACATTGTTCGACGGTCCATTAGATGCACCTGCTTCTGGGCGCGCTACGCTTGACCAAAGCATCATGGCAACTGCTGCATCACCATCTGTCGCTCCTTCCGCGTTCTCTGCGCGCTCCGGCAACGCACCTGCGTCGGATGACCGCGAATCCGCATCTAAGGTGGGCATGGTGCCAGCAGCAAGATCTGATGAGCGCTCTGCTCAAGACACGCCTGCAACAAGCTCAGCACCAGGAGCTGACCCCAAGACACTCGAGCGCCCTGAGCTGTTCCAGAAGAGCTATGTGCAGGCACACCCGGATGAAGACTTCTACCATGTCGGCAATGGGTGGTGGCGAAGAGGGCTTAAACCACCTAAGGCAGGGCGCCGTCGCACGTTAGAGACTGCCGGCGCTGTTACACCTCGGACACCAGCTGTAGAACCTCCGGTACTGTCAGAACAACCTTCCAACCCGCCACCTCAGCATTCGAGCCCGTCTCCTCACCATACGAGCCCGCCTCCTCCACAGCAGTTAGTACCTGTTGAAGCAGAGGCAGCTCCACAGGTCTTCGACAAGAGCTATGTTCAAGCTCACTCAGGCGAGGCTTTCTATCACATTTGCAATGGGCGCTGGAAGAGGGGCGTCCGACCACCCGACTTCGGTCCGCGTCGAAAATGCAAAGCTACCGTCGTCGCTCCATCTCAGACACCAGCTGCAGACTCTCCAGCGCCGTCGAAGCGACCAGGAAATTCACCTCCACCGCAACAGTTAGCATCTGCTGAAGGAGGGAGAGCTACTCAAGGTTTCGAGGACACTCCTGAACGTACTTTCTCCAAGCGGTACGTCGATGCTCACCTCGGTGAAGACTTCCGCCATGTTGGAGCTGGACGCTGGCGACGTGGTCTACCGCTTGATGAGCGTGTGGATGTCCAGCCTTACGCACCCAAGTTGCGTACGGCTTCCGAGTCGACTCAAAACACTCCGCAGGTAGCCACGTTTGACAAGGCGTACGTGCATGCGCACCGTGACGAAGAGTTCTACCATGTCGGGAACGGAAGGTGGAAGAGGGGTGCCAGGCCTACCAAGCATGCACACGGCCACGCCACAAAGGTGACACAAGAAACCACCACGATAGAACATCCCTCTCAGCTAGCAACCCCACTCGAGAACCCAGACGCAGTAGTCTGCAGACAGTGCCTCAGAGGCGAGAGCCTGAAAGGCAATGAGGTAGTGTTCTGCGACAACTGCAACGGCTCCTGGCATCAATTCTGCCACCTGCCAGTGATCGAGCAGAGTGTAGTGGAGGAAGTGGAGAAGGAATGGTTCTGCAACTCCTGCGAAGAAGAACGCACCGCTGATCCGGTTGTCAAAGGGCAAGCAAAAAGTATGCAGACGGTGCCCGCGGTTCAGGATGAGAGGATGGTCCAAGGGTCTGACAGCGTTGTGAATGCTGAGCCTGAACCTGCGACGCAGGAGGCAGCTGTCTTGGACGCAGCCGTACCAGTGGAGACCGGCACGGCCCTTCAGCAGAATCCGAGCGCCAGCAAATCCCAGCTACCCACACCGGAACCCGCAAAGACCTCGGTGAAGCCAGATGGCACGGTGTCTAGCAAGGACACCAGCTTTCACCAACAGCGTGCGCTGGCCATAGTAAGCATTGTCACGGAAGCTGGTGGCGTGTTCCCTGGTAATAAAGAGCTGTGGGATGCGTTCGCGTCCAGATTGGAACGGGATAGCCAGGAGAAGCCGACCCGACAAGCGTTCAACAAGAGCTTGAAAGGTGTGATAGAGAGTGGGAAGCTAAAGAAGACGACTTTTGGGTTCCGGAGCAAGAACGGGACCAATGAGACCAGAAGCATACTGACGCTGCCCGACGTCGACCCCAGCTCTGATACCCCCGAGCAGCTCAAGAAATCGATCATCGAGTCGTATCCTGAACCTTACGTTCCGCATGTTTGGGGAACCTCAAGCACTTCGACCGTCGAGCCTCGGATCACTGAACCATCGGACATACCGCAAGCGCCGACCGAAACCGCAGAGCAACCAGCCGGCGATGTTGACACGACTGCTGGACCAAAGTCTCCCGAAGAGGAATATCCGGCCGTGGATGGTCTTACGGTGCAACGGACAGCACAAGCAATGCAGCAAGTAGAGCGCGAGAAGGCCGAGGGCGTCAAGAACAGGAAAAGAGGTCCTCGGCCAAAGGTCGTGAACAAGGATCCAGAGTTTTTGAAGGCGAGGAACCGGGAGAACCAACGCGAATTCATGATAAGAAAGAAGCAGCGTGCTGCCGAGAAACGCAAAGCCGAGAAGCGCGAAGCTGGCGAGACCGAGTCTAGCGACAGCGATAGCGATAGCGACGATGCAGAAGAGGAGTTCGTGGGCCCAGAAGAAGCGTCGATGCGGAACACCTTCCATGTCACCCAATACAAGCACAACGCTACGCACGCTTTCATCGAGCGCAAGAGCAAATCGAAATACTCGCGTGTTATCAGGTTTGATGGCCTATCATTTCGGACGAAAGCACCGAAGTCAGCGATAGTGATACTCAAGCTAGCGCCCGAGCGACTCCGGCTTCTCGATGGTTCGCCGCTGGCTGAGATCGAAAGACTTCGGCTGCGTCCTGGTCAAGAGTTTCACGCGCCGTCGGGTACTTTCAGTACGAACGGGCAAAGGCTGTTTTGTACGCCCGTGGCTCGTACGTCTTCCAGGAGGCGGAAGACTGTATCCGCCAAGGATGGGTCATTCGCCGTTGACTCTCCCTATATCATCACTACAGACGATAATGTCAGCTTGGGAGAGTTACTCACTCAGCTACATAGCGACAAGGTGTCAGATGCCGAGCTCTCCCAGCCCACGAAGCGCCGAAAGCTGTCTACGCAGAAGGATGCTACGCCGACCAAGAAGTTCCTGGCCAACGGCGTCACTTACGACAAGAATTACGTCCTCGCGCATCGAGAGGAGAAGTTTCAGCACGTTGGCAACGGCCGATGGCGGAAGATCGCAGAAGGCGAGGAACCCCCGAGACCAAGATGGGCGTCTGCGCGGGCACCTCATTCGTTCACGCCCCTGACGCCGTACTCAACGCCTTCATATGTACTGGACAGTCCTCAAACACAGCCACCCACCTATGGTACCCCGATACGAGCGGGACCGCAATCTGGCTTCGGTCTTCATTTGGCTAGTGCAACCGCGCATGATCCGCTTCGTCCAATGCCACCTGCACCCCCAAGCGCCGACGTGTCAAGCATAGGCAGAATACGGTACAAGTCACGGAAGAGGAAGGAGGGTTTGGGAGATGACAGCGACTACGATGCTGCAGCGGATGGGCATGTTACTGGAGAATCGCCGGCGAAGAAGCAGAAGACCAAGAATCAGTCCGCACATATTGCAAGTGCAGACATCGACGACTTGGTTGTTGCAATGGCGATGGTCAAGACATTGTGTGGCGGTATCGATCAAAAGCGTCTGAAATGGGAGATTGTGGCTCATGCCTTGAATTTCAAGTACGATGCCTCCATCTTACGTGCGCGCGATCAATGGCTCAGCAAGAACCGCGGAGAGGAGATCGAGAGACGGCAGCACTCTCTCCAAGAACCTTTCCTCGCAGCATATGAGAATGGTCAGCTACCTCGAATCGACTTCCAGGACCTCTCGGCCACCGATTGGCCTGCGCTTGTTCAGTGGGCGAAGGGGGTCCCGCTACCACCGCGGACACAGAAGGCACAGAAGCCAGTACTTTCCTTCGACCTACCGAGTGCGAAGACTGATCTCGGAGCTCTGTACGACATCGACGAGCCGCAAGATGTGTTTGAACCGAATGCATTGGTGTACTTCGAGAACGTAACGGATACCCTACGATGTGAGACCGCAGTGAAGATCGTACATGGGCATAACCTGCCGGGTACGGTGTCAGCTGAGCGCTCCAAAAACGACGCTCTGACGTTGGTAAAGTCGTGGTGCCGCGCCGTGGCCATGACCAAGTATGAAGACTACAACATGGAAGCGGCAGCACGCAAGATCAACCTCTTTCCTAA
The DNA here is from genome assembly GCA_022814695.1 of Neocatenulostroma microsporum. Lineage (NCBI taxonomy): Eukaryota > Fungi > Ascomycota > Dothideomycetes > Mycosphaerellales > Teratosphaeriaceae > Neocatenulostroma > Neocatenulostroma microsporum. The sequence continues at coordinate 6,262 of JAKLLW010000186.1, forward strand.
CCACATCATTCAGCAAGCAACAGACGAGCTTGTGGGCAGTGGAATTCTGGTCATGGAGAAGAAAGATAGACAGCTGCCAGGCCGTAACTTTCACTTCGCCAAAGCAGCACAGAAAAAATTCGAGCGCTGGTCAACAAACGACGCCACATACTTGCGGAATGTCGCGGCCGCTCATGCTACGGTGACTGGGCATCTTGCCGAAAATGAGAGGCTGCAGCTCAGGTATCACGCGAAAGATCCGGAGATCGTGGTTTTGACAAATATGGTAGCCCATGGCTATCTGAAGGTGGCTTCGACCCTGCCAGAGATAAACAACGCTTTTGACGCACCATTACCAAAGCTTAGCATATGGGGCGTTGATGATATCGTCAACCTATACAACTCACATGTCATTGATCCGGCGACCTTACGGTTCCCGATCGCATACGATAAGACGCCTTCCTACATCGCCGACCATAACCTGAAGAGCGTGCCGATTCCGTTGCAACCTCGCCCAGTAGCTGACGAGTCCGGGCAGCTGCGCATACCGCTCTGGGTCGACATACATGGCAATCTCATCGACGATGCGTGGGACATGGTGGTCCGATCTGTGCTGCATCTGGTCGTGTTTCGGACTGGATCGACCGCCAAAGCTATGGAGAAAGCTCATGACGGCAAGCTGTGGGCTTGGGAGATCGAAATGGTGCTTCAGTGGATGGAAGAGGTTGGTTTGGCGATTAGTTTCGGGCCGGGTGAGGAGCCGGAAGAGGGTGAGGTGTGGAAGGGAGGCTGGAGGGCTGGTGAGTGGTGGTACTGCGCTTTTGCGCCGGAGATTGCTACGTGGCGTGCGCCGAAGGGTACGAAGTGAGAGCTGAAGACGGCGTATTGAGATGGTTAAGGCCAGGGAGGCTTTTTCACAAGTGTGACGCTTGGAGTTGTCTTGCAAGACCGTTGGTGCTATTATACAGAGATACCCCAAGCCCGGCGTGGCTGCTTATGCTTATTGTACAGTGCCAAGTTAGATAATGCGCAAACCGTCTTGCCCTGCTCCTTTCCCTCCCACCTATATCCACTCAGCCTGCTCATGCCGTACTCCAGGTCAAATACGTAGCTCCGGTGATCAAGTTCAGCAAGATCTTCTTCACGGTCGTTCTCGACACGGCTGTTGCCAAACAGCTCTCCTTCCCGTCGCTGGTTACAGTTCCCGTACAAGCGCATCCTGAAGAGCGCGGCCACCAGTCAGATGCAGCGATTTCGGCAACCTCCCTCATTCGTGCAAGCATCAGAGGCTCCATAGCAAAGTCGTACCGAACATCCGAGCCACACCCCCAGGTATCCGGCATAGCAGGATCAGCTTTCTTCGTGAAGGCGATACGCAGTATGCTCTGGTGATGCCGAAGCCCCAGGCTGCGGGTGCATGACAGGAATGCTTGCCAAGCAAGGTAGAACAGTGTAGTTTTGGTTTCGAATGGAATCGTGACATCGCCGAGATCGAGGGTAAGGGCACTAGGACCCTGGGCGTTATTCTTGCCTGTTCGTTCGATCCAGCGCGCTGTTAGGTAGAAAGGTGATATGGCTTTCATTTGTTCATCTGGGGGTTCTTGCCGCCAACCGGGAAACAATATAGGGTTTTGTTGTTGGAAGAACGCTGTCTTAAACGTGAAGCGGTTGATGCTGTAGAACATCGCCAGAGCTTCGTCATGGCATTGCCGGCAAGTGAGGGTGAGTGTCGCTGCCTTGCTTGGTGAGCCGAGTGCAGAGTCTTTTGCTTTGATGGTGATTCCGTCGGGCTGGTATAGCGCGTATTCGTAGATCTTGTTGCGTAATTCAGCTGATAGTCGGCCAAGGGGTGAATGTTCCATTGTCGTGGCCTGTGTGAAATTTGTAACGACGATCGGGGGCTGCTATGAGCGTTGGAGACCTTGAGGCAATGCAGTGGGTGTGCCGGATGTGAAGGTGGAGGTGTATTGTCAAGTAGTCTGGGGCGATCTTGCTTGAAGATGCGAATGCCAAGACTGCGGGTTCTGAGTGAGGAAAGAGCGACCAGCCATCTCGTCAAACCAGGAAGGGGTCAAGGTCTTCGAATGCTGACGATCCGGGAAGGAGAGAAGTACTACGAGCCCGGTCTTAGAGGGGACGGATAAGTAGTAACACAACGTTGTACAATGTAGTAGTATTTGCTACCAAACGGTGCTGCGGTTACTGGCCTTAGCTGGCGAAGCTATCTTTCGAGACAGCTAGGGGAGCAGAAAGCGACGGAAGCCGGCGACGAGGCCTATATCGTCCAAGTTCACCCGGTTTTTCTAGCTCAGCAGCTCCCTAATATCCTCAATCCGCTGTGCCTTCTTCTCCTCATCGCTCATCATGCCCAGCGAGCTCGCACTGCAAAGGTTGTCAGCATGTCGTACACACACATTTACTCCCGGCAAAACCAATCCCACATCACTCGCAGTCTCAAAGGAGTAGTCTGCCAACAGCAATGAGTGAGAAAGGGGTAAAACTCACATAAACTTCTTCCTCTCCTGCACCCGCAGCATTTTCTCCTCAATACTCCCCTCAACCACAAACCTCACAACCTCCACCTCCCTCGTCTGCCCCATCCTATGCACCCGATCAATCGCCTGCGCCTCCACCGCAAAACTCCACCAGGGGTCCATCATAAACACTTTTCTCGCACAAGTCAAATTGAGCCCCACCCCGCCTGCCCTTAAGCTCAAGAACAGGACGCAGAATTTATTAGTGGACTCGAAGTCCGTGAGAGTCTGGGCTCGGGCCTTTTGAGACATGGAGCCGTCGAAGCGGAGCCAGGGGATGTTTGAGTCGTCGAGGGCGGGGGAGAGGAGGTCGAGGAAGGAGGTGAATTGGGAGAAGACTACGGTTTTGCATTGGGGCTCGGATTTGCGAAGGCGTCTCAAATGCGCGGTGAGCGTGTTTATCTTGGCGGAGGAGAGTTGGTTGACTCGACGTAGCGATATCCGTTGGGCCTTCTTCGGAGTTTTGGATGGCGCCTGTGTGCTGCTGTAGAGATCTTCGTCCTCGTCGTCCACGTCCATCGCTGTGGCCAGTGCGTCAGCGGCGGGCTCGTCGTTGTCGTCTTCGTCGTCATGCCGTATAACAACAAAGACATCCCTAGCGTTAATCGGTTCCCTGCAGTTGAAGCACCGAGCAACTTCGCCCTTGGCGTTCTGGTGCTCAATGTAATCCAACAAACACTTCTTACACGCCGAGTGCCAACACCCTGTCACGGCTTGCTCTTCCATAGGCTCTTCCGAGCAAATCGGACATTCCATCTCCGCCTCCTCTTGGATCTGCTTCAGCACGTGAGCGCCAAACTTGGAAGCGTCTTGCTCCCCTTCATCAGCCTCGAAACGTTCGATTAGGGCTGAGAGATCCATATCGTCCGCTAATCCGTTCGCGACGTCTACAGCCGCGTCCGCAGCCTCTTCTTCCGCCAGGATAGCTTTGTTGCGTGTCAGTATAGGATGGCAGCAGGACTGCCGGAGGCGAAGGATCTGGGCAAAGATGGTGGTATAGCTTTTCATGAGCGTTCCAGCCTCGACATTGGCGGAGAACGTCCTCTTCGCTCTCGCAAAGATGTGGTTATACACCTCCCGCTCCGGCGTACTCATTTCTATTTTCTCGATCTCTATCATTCTCTTCGGTAGTGGAACGAGTGCTTCGCCATCGGGTGTTCGCATATCCTTTGTTCGTCTCAGGACCAAAGGCTCCAAAACCGTTTGCACGACATCCAGAGCCCGGACGAAATCGCCTTTCTCGAAGGGGGAGGTGATGAAAGTCTTCCAAAAGCTGAAATTGCTCCAGGGTTCTACTCTCAGGAATCGAACCAAGGAGAAGAGGTCTTCCAGCCTATTGACGATAGGTGTTCCGGTCAAAACCCAACGGTGGGTGGCAGCGAGTTCGTAACAAGCCTTCGCTGTTTTGGAGGAACGGTTCTTGATCATGTGCGCTTCGTCCAATATGATGCGCCAGTATTCTAGGCCGAAGAGACCGCCACTGCTGCCTCTGTTGCCGCCGAAGGTTGAAGCGACCTGGTTGAATTCCGACAGGATGGTGCCATACGATGTAATGATCACATTGGGAGCTGTAGCAGCGTTGGCACCACAGCAGAGAGTCTGCAAATTAGCAGACTTGTCGCTGCCGTAGTAGACTAGCACTTTGAGCGTTCCGGCTTTGGACGCTTTCTCTGCTTCGCTCGCCCATTGAGCGAGGAGAGACATGGGTGCCACAACGAGCGTGGTCGCTGGTGCGCGCTCGACGGCGTTGGTGCTCTTCGGTAGGCGCGGGAGAGTATTGACGGAGTCCGTTGCTCGCGCGGCGTCCTGCTCGGGCGATGTATGCGAGTGGATGAGGGAAAGCATTTCAATGGTCTTGCCGAGACCCATTTCGTCTGCCAATATCCCGCCCAAGCAGTTCTGTTCCTGGATCGGGAAGTCTAGGCTCAGCTCACCGGAGTAGGGGTTTACGTAGAAGCAGTCTTGGCCGGTCACGGTGGGTAGGTCCTTGTCTTCGGCGTCTTTTGTGGGCCAGAGGTATTCTTCCCAGAGTGGATGCATAGATTGCTGTTTCTCCTCTCCACTCTGCGAGGTCTCCTTTTGAAGCATCCAGTGCAAAGCTTGCTTCTGGTACTTTCTTAGATCCATGACGAATGTGTCTGCTGGCTGTGCTTCTGGAGTGTTGAAATCGAAGGACTGCGCTTTCTTGTACAAGGTGTCCAGCTGGTCTTGCTCGAGCTCTTCGCCCTCTTCTGCTGCATCTTCGCCCGAAGGTGGTGACGAGCCTGCGTTCTCTGGGGGGGTGCTGTTCTTCGGCTTTTGCGTGCCATGCTGCTCGTACTGTTCAGCCACCTCCGCCGCCTGCAGTATGCCTTCCCGCTTGTGCTTTGCGGTCGTTTCGTTGACTTTGCTGGGGTGCAGATTGATCTCGCTGAAAAGCTTCACCAACGCAATCTGCCGCAGCCGTAGATCGCGCTCATCCTGTGTCTCTTTCGCCTCGAAGATACCCGTCTCGCGGTTGTTCTCCAGCGGCTTGATGAAGTTACTCGCTTGAAACGCTGGCTTCAGCAAGAAGCACCGGAGCTGTAGATAGACCGTATCATTCGTCCGTATCTTCTCCTCAGCAAAGATGCAGCTCCCCTCGAACGAGCATACTTTCTGATCGATGAGCGTGCTGATCCAGTTTGCATTGTCCTTCTCCAGTCTACCAATCTCTTCTCCTCTTACATTGGTGAAGCGAACGATCACGTCTTGTGTCTTACGATTCGCCTGCTTGAGCTTGCCACCTCTACCTGGCTTTTGCGATGCCTGCTGCTTGCTTCGCTCGATTTTGACCGTATCACCAGGCTTGAGCAGATTGTTGCCACTTCGGGTCGTCCAGCCTGCCACACCAAGGGCACCGATGTAGCGCTTAGTGGGCGTAGACTCGAGAGCTGCAGGCTTCGGTGGCGGAGTCGCTGCTTTCGATGAAGAGCCGTCCGGCCGCTGTAAACTTCCGCCATTGCTGGACTCTTTCTTGAACAGTATAGGCTTCTGGCTCCCGTGCTGAGGTCTAGGCGGCGGCTTCTGAGGCGAAGGCGTCTTCCAAGACCCGTCCAAGTAGGCGTTGATGGCTTGTTCGAGGTTGTTGCCGAATCGTCCTTGTAGGCTCCGTACAGCCGAAGCTGGTGCATCTCCTCCTACGACTGCCCTAAAGGTGTCCGCATCGAAGACACCGCTAGAGAGGCTCTCGGTATGCACATCGAAACCATTCGTTTCAGGCGCGGTATTTACCTCGTCTGGAAGTGATGGCTCGGCGGAGAAGGTGGTGTCGTGGGCAGGAGACTCTTCAGCGAAGAAGCGTGGCTTCTTACGAGGTCTTTCGTCAACGTCTGCCATGATCGAAAGCTCTATACAGCTGGTTGTAATGTCAGTGTTAAGTTCGTGTACTCAGGACGCGAAGAGCACGCGTCGGGGAAATGATCTTCCAGTCCGCTGCATTCAATTCAATGACGACTTTTGTTGTGCATCTTTATGCACTCCATCGCCTTCTACTCCTCACTGCCGTACCTCCTGCTAGACATAGTCGTTGGAGATGCTCTCGCCATCATGGAGGATAGCCTCGACCTCATCGCCAACCGGCAGCCTCCACTTCGGCACAATGTCCGCAGCAGCGAACTTCTGCCAGAACGTGTGCGCTCGTAGCAGACCGGCCATACGATGTTTACCCGGACGTGCGATCGCACAGAGACGATATGCCTCCTCCGAAGTCGACCAGCCCGCAGCCAGCATCATCTCCAGCGAAGAGATCACACGCTCGAGACGATACTGCCTGGACAACATCCGGAAGTACGATGTCCCATCCTCCCTCCTGCTCCCCTACATTCCAGCACACGCACGAGACGCCTACATAGCTCTTCGGGCCTTCAATCTGGAGGTCGCGAGAACAGCAGACACTACGAGCACACCCACAATAGGAGCCATGCGCCTCCAGTTCCAACGAGATGCAGTCTCCAAAGCACTCTCTGGCCAACCGCCAAAGCAGCCGATCGCGATCCTTCTAGCAAAAGCCGCAGATGGCATAGCAGCGAAGACGGATGGGAGAGGGAGATGGAGTAAAAGCTGGTTCATGCGCATCATAGATACAAGGGAGAAATACCTCTCGAACCCACAATACCCATCCATGGCCACGCTGGAAAGCTACTCGGAGAACACCTACAGCACACTCCTCTACCTCACCCTCCAAGCTCTGCCCATGGCGAGCCTGACGGCAGATCACGTAGCTAGCCACATAGGCAAAGCTACGGGCATCGCAGCCGTCTTACGAGGTCTGCCACTGCTTGCCTTCCCAGGACCGCCGAATAAGCACAGCAACCAAGGACAGTTCGCTGGCGATGTTGGAGCGAGCAGACAAGGAGCAGTAATGCTACCGCTAGACATCATGGCCGAAGCCGGGGTCCGAGAAGAAGACGTCCTCCGCAACGGCTCCAACGCCCACGGGCTCCGGGACGCGGTCTTCGCCGTCGCAACGCGGGCTAATGACCATCTGATAACGGCTCGGCAGATGCTTACGAACGTCCGCGCAGGACAGGAGGCGGATCATGAGTTCGAGCATCAAGATGAGGAGGAGCATGTCTATCTACCCACCAAGGGTGCACCGAAGGAGAGCCAGGCGCAAGAGTTAGAGAGAGCGTTTGGGGTGTTCATGCCGGCTGTAGCGACACAGCTGTGGTTGGATAGGCTGGAGAAAGTGGACTTCGATATCTTTAGCCCGAAATTGAGGGTTACGGATTGGAAGTTACCTTGGAAGGCTTTCTGGGCTTATAATAGGAGGACGCTTTGAACGGAGCCATCTTGGGTTGCCAATGTTGCGAACGTAGCGGGGCGGACTTGAAGGACCCGGGATCTGGTATATCTCAGATTACGATGATCAAAGCGGCGCCTGGACCACTCCCATGGTGGCGGTACACAGCACATGAGACGCAGCGCGCCTCTACCGGGTGGTTGCCTGGCATATCCATGTCCTACTGGACCATCGTTTGCGGGAGCTAATGGGTGTACGAACTTTCTGCATTGCCACCTACGGATTAGTACAACATTCAGAACCGGTCCCGTGGTGGTGGTTGTGGGTATCTGGGACATCCTCCCACTTTTTACCGTAGATGCTGCTCTAGGCTCAAATCTGACTGGACCGCCTTTCACGGGGGCTAGCGGGTGTACGAAGCTTTTGCAAGACTGTTTAGGTGTTTAGGACGGACATCCAACGAAATGATATCTTACCAAAATGTCGGTGTCAAGATGACGGGAGGTTTAAGCAATCGCTTCCGCCGGCATTCCAGATAGCTGGGCGACGAGATACGGAAGCTAGCGGCTGTAGGAGGTACAAGAGCTTTATATCAAGGCATCACCATCACCACCCTCTTGGCCCATGGCGACGGTATATGAGGCCCTGGGAATCTAAGGAGCACAGCGCGCCTTTACCATCTAGCTGAACGACTGTACAGAGAAGCTAGCGGTTGTGCATAATCACATCGATGGTCTGCTTACGAAGAGCGTTCTTCACAGTCAGAACCAGTCCGACGGTGGCGGTATTCGGTATCTGGGATCTTAGGCGCCTTCTACCACAGCTGCCCTCGCTGAACTGATCACTGGATGGTCGACCTTTCACGTTTCACGGGAGCTAGTGGGTGTATGAAGCTTCTGCATGCAAGCGGATAAGGGAGTTCCCTATCCGCCAGGGTTGGCGTCAACGTAACCGGGATCTCAAACAATCTACCGGTGTTGATGGAGTGGTGTTGGGCTGCGATTCCCGGCAGTTAGCGACTGTACGAAAGTCTCGGCATGGCCTGCCCACGACGGGGGCCTGTAACGACCGTCCGGTCTTCTTTATGGCTTCACGATGACGGGGTATTCAAATGTCACTCTACCGCCAACTCGCTCTGGCTGAGTGATGCGGAGCGGGAGCTTGTGGATGGACAAAGTAGTTTGGAACGACACCACGGAATGGATAGGGCTATGTCGAGATGACGGGCATTTCGAGTGTATATCAGGGGGCCGGTGGTCTGTTCAGTAAAAGCTTTGGCGTGGCTGGGTGATGAGAGATGGGAGCTAGCGGATGGTTCAAACACTTTGCAACGACACAACGGAAGGGGTATGGGGGTGTCGGAATGATGAGCACTCGAGGAGGATGCCAAGGAGGTGGTGGATGTCCTGCTGGACCAAAAAGATTGGGAAGCTAGCGGGTGTTCAAAAGCTTGGTAGAGGCTTGGCTTAGTCTGATACCACGCCGCCGGAGTCCCCTCCAGACGATATGTTGCGCCGCCTACATCAAGGTCACGGCTTTGAATGAAGACGGCTTGTCGAGGACGCCCCACGTTGTCATCACTGCCACTGCCACTGCCGCTTTCTTCGGGCCAGACACCGGACACAGTCACGACGGTATCTCTGCGGCAGCCGTACCTGTATATAACGTACAGTACCTGTTCATTGTGTTCGACACTCCACACGCCCAGGGATGTCTGTATTGGGCATGGCCTCCGACGCCGTACTCGACTGGACGACATCACGCGGGAGCTAATGGATGTGCAAAGTCTCCGCATGAATGTGGTAGGCAGCCCGTCCACAATGAGCATATGTTCTCGATGTCGGCGTCAGGATGACGGACATCGCAGAATCAAGATAGCGCTGAAGTGCTGGGATTGGTCGACAAGGTTGGTAAGCTAACGGCTGTACAATTTGCCACTCTGCAAAGGTGTCCTAGGTTCTACCAAATGGGCGACCGTTCTTATGACTTTTCCGAGTCTCTGTCTTCGGGTACGGTTGACCGCTCCCAGCATCGTACTCGGGATGCCGGACGGACGAGGGATATTCGGGTGACCTGCTTACCACCACTGTCGCTGCCACCGCGATTCCTGTGTGGACGTTTCGTGGAATGGTTCGAACGGCGGAGGTACGGTCGACTTCGTGCTGGAGCTTCTTGGCTATACGCAGCATGTCTGTGGACTGCTGCAACTATCGACCTTTGTATGTTGATATGTTGTATGCAGCGGATTGCGGACTTTGAGACGTGGGCGTCAGGTTTCGAATCGTACCAAGAGTCGGCTCGGACTGCAGAAACGCACAACCCAAGTGTACCACGGAATACAAGAAGATAGATCTAATTGCACACAGCGCGCGCTATCCTGTAGGTACAACTTCCTCTTCTTTCTCGACACCCCTCGCTTTACTACTTTATACATACCACCCACCAGACGACCATGTCGGATTTTGCACAGGAAAGATATGATGACTTCTCTGCATCGACAATGCCGACGAGCTTTCCGGACGAGGACCTTCTTGCTGAGATGAGGGAGAAGCTCAGGCAGTTGAAGGGCGATTCCGTGCCTGCTCTGCCAGGGAAGCAGCCGACTATGGCTGCTGTGATGGATGAGCGGATCAAGGAGAAGAAGGCTAGTGGCGAGTATGAGGAGGAGGAGATGGGGTGGAACGAGCCTACGCCTTCTGTGGCGGATGATGCGGAGGTTGATGGGCAGCGGTATGGCGGCGATGAGCGGTTCGAAGCTGCGGGCCAGGGAGACTACGCTTATGATGAGCACTACGAGCACTGGGGTCAGGACGGGGAGGAAACGTGTGTTGGGGACGATGACGAAGGTACCGAGGACCACGAGGGGAGTGAAACGGAAGCCGTGCCTGCGGGCCAGCCGAATCGCCAGCTGAATCCGGAGTATATGCGGCAACTGAGGCAGCAGCGAATGAGGCAGCAGACTCAACAGGCTATACAGCAGGACGGCGGCGGTGTGTACGATGGTACTTATGCCGACCGCGAGAATGAAGAAAGCGTGTACCACGGTAGGGATCTGGATGGTGATACCGAGGTTGACGACGAGGGTAGCGAGAACGCTGATGCCGAGTCCAACGCCGATACTGAGGCCGAAGACTACAACGACGACGACGATGAGGATGAGGATACCGATAGCGATTGCAGTACCGTCCTCTCAGAAGTGGTGGATTGCCGACCGTACCGTCGGCCGCGTCACAACCATTTGGGCAGGGACATGCCGGTACTGGATGCTTCCAATGTGCTGCACAGGCAAGCGGAGCACGCACATCAGGAAGCTGAGAAGGCCCGCCAAGAAGTCGAGTGTGCCGAACGACCTTTTTACATTCGACCATTCATTCACAACAGATTGGCCGTGGCTGCCTTCGAACTCGTGGAATGGCTTATTGACGCCAAGCTGAATGAGATGGACCGCTCGACGCTGTTCGCAAGCGTCCTCGCCACGATTATCAGCATCTCTCTCGGTCTAGCAGGTGTCGAAAGCTCCCCAGGAACATACGCCTTCGCCCTTACAATAGTCCTCTCGACCGTTCTCCTCGCTCTCAGTTTCCGCGACATGTACGAGACCCTAGTTGCCGCACAGCGTCGAGCAGTGAACCAGGATGAGAAGCTGGCTGCTGAGGTCAGGGGACTGGCTGCCTTGTTCGTTCTCGTCTGCGCTTCACAACCTCTATTCTGGGCTCTTGGAACTTTGGCCGGCTCTATGTCTGACTTCTTATTGTGTGGCGGCAGTGGGCTGTTGGCTGCAGTGGTGATCTGGCTTCGCCAATTCAAGGCAGTGGACAATCTGATCCGGAAACTGAACCAGTGCGAAGATCAGGCACAAGAGGAATCTGAGGAGGCTAGCCAGCCTGGCTTTGCCGAACGCTGCTTCAGTTACGGTTCTCAGATTGTGGAAGATACATTCGGCCTCGTAGAACGTGAGATCGAGGCGAAAATTAACACGTCCGACCGCCTGACGATGGCGTTAAGTGTCGTGAGCGCTTTCTGCGGAATTTGTCTCGGTTCGGCACCTCTCGACACCCTCTGCGGCTTCTGGAGCGCAACTAGCGGCATGGCATGGTGGATAAGGACCTTGCTCTCTTCCGCGATCAGCCTTGGCTATGCTCTCTCATTCCTACGTGTGGCCGCTTTCTTCTACCGCAGCTACCAAACTCTACGGACCGCGCAGGGTAGCAGAGCCGTGGCAGAGGACAAGGAACTCGCTACTCAGATCTCCGAAATGGTTCTAGACCTATATCTGTACTGCGCTATAAGCTGCGTTCCGCGATCCCTGTTCATGTTCATTGGAGCAGTTGGCGGGCTTCGTGCTTTCATTCTAGCAGGCGCTTTCGGCGGTTTGATAACAGTGCCACTTTGGTCGTTCGGTTTGAGCGCCGTACAGAGCTTCATTGACGAGCTGGCCGTGAACGAGGGCATGCCAGCTCACCAGGTCCTGAAACAGAACGTCTCGGACGTGCCGAGCACAACAACGGTCGGCAAGGCTGCCTCTGACCTCACCTGGGCCGCATCTTTCGGTGAGATCGAAGACACTATCTTTGACCCGGTAGAGCGCCTCATCGGGACGAAGACGAAGACCCCGGACCGCAGCTTATTGTGGTGTATGGCTATAAGCATCTTCTCTGGGCTCGGGTTCGGCCTCCTGCTTCCTAAGTGGCACTGGCAGGCAACCGAAGGCCTATTGTGGTGGTCGAAGGCCCTAGTTACATCCGCGATTGGTGTTATGTACGCCTGCAACACATACGCGGCCATCGCCGACGTCTTGAAGACACGCAAGACTCTGTTAGCGGTAGCAGAGGGAGCAGCAAAGGAGCACAAGGCCTTCGCTGCCAGAGCTAGGTCTCATGCAACGGCCTTGGCACTCTCGTCTGTCTACTTGCTTCTCGCACAAGGCGCATCCTGGATTCTTGGAGTCCTGCTCGGCACGCGGGACTTCGTTATCCTGGGCGCTGCTGGCTCTGCCTGTATGGTGGCGATCTGGCTGCCCCTTCTCGCTGTCACGGCGGACTGCATGGATGGGCTGGATAAAGGGGTAAGCATGACAAAACAACAGACTGCTGACAAGAGCGACGTCTCGGAAGAAGCAGAGACTGCCACTGTTCAGGACTCCGCACCTGTCGAGACGTGGGGTTTGTTTTTCCAGCGCCAGCTCGACGTTGTATACAATGGCAAATACGGTGTCATGAACATTTGTGGGACTCTGATCGGTTACCCGATCGTGTGGTGCGTGGGCCGGGAGTTAAAGCATCAAGAGGTACAAACGCTTTGGCTCGTAATGCTCAGCACTGTCACTGCGCTGGGTACGACCAACCTCGACTGCTTGCGGTCGACCGCGTCCAACAACCTCGAATGGTGGACCAACCTCGCCAAAACTGCGACTGGCGCTCTTTCCGTTTGCGCAGGCGTGGCTTTTATGTACAGCGAAATATCCGAGCTCAGAGGCAAGGCGGATTTAGCACGGTTCGAAGCCGAGGACGACGCCGACATGATCAAGGCATATATTCTACGAGGCCAGGTGGGTACTACGGAGGTCTGTCTGAACGCCACCGTGATCCTCTTCGCTCTTCCGTGCATCTCCGGAGCTCTCTTCTACAGCATGCGTGGCTTCCTTTGGTGTAGTATAGGAGGTGCTGCACTTGCCACTCTGACCTACCTCTATTGCCTCTCCTACGACAACTCTTATAGCAGGTGGCTCCTACGACACAAGGAACAGAGACGGGTCATGGCCAAGATAAGATCCGACGAAGCAGCAAAAGCGGTTGAACACAACAACGAGACTGCCGCGGTGAAGATACACTTGGCTCTGGATATGCTGGACACAAACAAACGAGTTGAATACTTACGCGATGTGTTGGGAAAGGTCCAACATCGTGAGATCACGACCAAGGTGCATGAAACGCCACTTGCAAACGACGACGGACAGACTCATGGGCGATATCTGTTGAAGAAGATCGTGGACGAGGCAGTGAAGCCGCCAGCACACGCACAGCCGGCACAGCAACCGAAGATGAACGACGCCTTGAGCTATGTCAACCAGGTGAAAGCGCAGTTTACCGACCATTTAGATGTCTACAACCGCTTCCTAGGTATCTTGGACGACTATAAGTCCCGCGCGATAGATACAGCCGGTGTTGTCGGGAGGATTCACACGTTGTTTGCCGGGAAACCAGAGCTCATTCGAGGTTTTGATACTTTTCTACCGCTCTGGTATCAGTATTACACTGCAGCGGAGAGGATACAGTTGGTTCTGGATACGATGGACCGGAAAGGGAGAGTCGGATTCCTGAGCGAGATGGTTGGTGAGCTGGGGAACGCCAGGGTCAAAGCGAAGCATAACGAGGATCAGCTTATTCAAGCCAACAAGGCATCTCTCCAAAAGGAAGAGGAGAAGCGGAATGAGTTGAGCAGCGCTCTGAACCAAGCCACATCCGACCAGGAAGAAGAGAGAACCGTGTTTCGAACTTACATTGATCGTGCCGGAGATGCTCGCCAGCAAATGGCAGCAGAGCTTCAGCAAGCACGCGAGCGCTGCCAGAAGTCTGAAGCCCAATGCGAGAAGCTCAGGACAGAGCTATCAAACGATGGTTTGAGGAAATGGATGAGGGCCAAGCAGATACTGGACGAGGCGCATGCGAATGAGAACAAAATCTGCAAAGAGAAGTATATGCTACAGCTCAAAGTGCAAGACTTGGAAGCCTCTCTGAAGGGTATGCAAGGTAGAATGGAGCATTACAAGCAGAAATCGGAGCTTCCCGCGGAGACCGATGCAGACCTAGAGACGCTGAAGAGGAAAGTAGGCGACGCTCTCCGGCATGTACGATGGAAGGTGGTGAAGCTTGAAAGAGACAACAACAGTCAAGCGCGCCTCTCTCAGGAGGAGCAAGTAGAGCTTAGAGAGTGCTACAAATTCGAAGTCGTACAGACCCAAAGGCGTGCGAGCCAGGCGTGGAATGAGAAGACACAGCTGTCAGATCAAGTGGCTAAACTCCGCGCGGAGATGCAGGCGCAGAACGCCCAGTATGATGAAAGTCATAAGACAATGATGTCGCAGTATCAGAATGACATACGCATAGCTGAGCAGCGCCGTGTGGAGGATGTCAATGCTCTTGACCAGAGGGCCCATGAGACCATCAAGCAGTGGCAAGATCACTCCATGCACCTGGAAAACATGCGTCAAGAAGCCGCTGCTGCGCTTCAACATGCCGAAGCTAAGAGGCGCAACCAGATCAGCTCGCTTAACTCCCAGCACGAGGTTGCTCTGCAACATGCCAGTGAGTCCTACCAGAGTAGCCTGAACACCACGTCGCATGGATATTGCTCTCTCCTCAAGAAGCGCGAAGACAAACTGCACGAGCAAGCCCAGATCATCGACACTCTCGAACAGGAACGGCAGAAAGCCGAGAAGAGCATCAAGAAGCTCGAGGCTGCTACCGAGGGCTGGGATGCTGTCGACGACGACGAGGCAGAGGTGACGATCTCAGAAGAGAGATCCTCGAATCGTGTCTGTCCCGCGGGCCCTGAGTGCGTGTGCGAATCCTGCTTCTGGCGCAAAGCAAGGGCTGCCGCGGAGAGTGCTATGCCGCAGCAAACTTCTGTACCACAGTCCGACGGGTCGACCAGTTCCCTCTCCTCTCTACTTACCGACGAAGGCATCGACTTCGTCGAGGGCGAGGAGGCATCGGGTGAAAGTTCCGATGACGAAGGCTCGGATGCCGAAGACTTGGATGACGAAGATCTAGAATATGGAGATATGGATGACGAAGAATTTGACATTTTGAGCGCGCCAGACACTGACGACGACATTGACTCTGACAGCGACTCTCAGGTCAGCGATCTTGAATTGTGACTTTGGCAGTGGGTTGGAGGGCGTTTGACGTTTGGAGGTTCTTGAGATAAATCAGGCTTTTTACTGGGTATATTAGTTGCTCCAATGAATCTAAGCGATATTACCAAGGATCGTTCTGACACAGACTTCGCTCACCCATATCATGTTGCGTGACTACCATTTCGCTGCGGCGTTCTGTGGAAGCGAGAATCAAACCACCCACCTTATCGAAAAGGCTTCGTGGAGATGGTGGTTTAATTTCCTATGCGTCTCGTACATTGTATTCGAATATCGAGTTCTTGGCCTACAAATGTGCCTCACTCCCTCTATGCCCAGAGACAATGACATTTGTAGGCTTGCCAGCAACAAACCCCTCGATATTCGCTTTGGCAGTCGCCGTCGTGCCCACGATGGTCCTGTGCGAGTACCAAGCAATGTGTGGTGATAGTACCAGGTTTGGCAGGTTATTATCGAGCAGTGGGCAATCTCCCTTCTTTGCAGGCTCGACACCGAAGACATCAGTCGCCGCACCACCAATCTCGCCATTTCTCAGGGCGTCGGCGAGGGCTTGCTCGTCGATGATGCCTCCACGGCCGACGTTGACGATTATAGCGGTGGGATCCATCTCCGACAGCTCTGGTCCTGCGATCATGCCTCGTGTCTCGGCATCGAGCGGCGCGGATACCATGAAGATGGTGCCTGCTTTGAGTGTTTCTTGGAAGGATCTGCGACCTGGTCGAATGTTGTCGGCGCCTTTTCGCTCAGCGACCAGTACCTTCATGCCGAGTGCGGTGCCGATCCGCTCGATGTTCTTGCCTGGGCACAGGTCAGTTCTGTTTTCGTAAGGGAAAGACGCTCGGGCAGCATACCAATAGCGCCATATCCAACGACCACCATCGTCTCCTCGGCATTCGTTCTCGGCGGCTTGCCTACGATACCGAGAGTCTTCCCCCAGCTATCGCCTTCCACCGCCAAGTGGTGTAGAGGGACGACACATCGCCGTACCGCGTAGTAAAGCGCGAAGGCATGTTCGCTGACACTGTCAGTATTCTGAGCCGGTACATTACAGATGGTGACGCCTTTCTCGCGAGCGGCTTCCTTGTCCATGTGGTCGGTACCGGCCGCGTTGGCTAAAAGCGATGGATGTAAGGGTTAGCAGGTGTCTCGAAAAGCAGGCGGCAGTCTCAGCTATTTGAGACGGTCTCCAAGGGTGCTACCCATCAGTATACGTACTGGCGATGAGCTGGAGATGCGGCGCGGCTTCAATGGCCGGTCGAGTGATCTTGACAGCGGAGCATATCGCGATCGTGGCATCTTTCAGCCTTTCGGGCAGCTGGTCTGCTGTGGTTGTGGTGTATCGCGTCATTCGATGTGGAAAGTCCAGGGGCGGCGGCGCAACCCAGCCGTCGAGGACGACGACGTGGTGCTCGGCCATTGCGCGAGGTTCGCGTCAAGAAAATCTTTGCTCAATACTGTCCAGGGAGAAGGGGCTCTTTTTATATTTCCCGTACTGATGTTGCGAGACGAAGGAAGACGATCAAGGATTGCTCACAATCTCCTCGTACTCCGTAGCACGCCCTACCTTGGATCGATCTTTCCGTTTGCGAGCACGTCAATGAACTGAACCATGTACCCGCTGCGATTCCATGATGGCCACATCGCCACTCGAGATCACCATTCATTTCAGTTCGCAATAGCCTCATCAGGTGTGCCATCCGTTCCTGCAGAAGCCGTTACGTACAACCTCACAGCTCCCCGCATCCTTCCACCAAGCTTTTGGGAGAAAGCTTCTTTCATCATCAACCTCCATCACTCAGTCGACACGGAGTCAGCGACCGATGAGCACTCATAGGCACTGCTACCGGCATAGAAACACCATGAAGCTGCCCACCAGTCCGCCAGCCATACCGGCGACCAAACCTCCCCGATCTTTGGCCCGGACCAGGCGGAAGAGGAAATAGACTTCGACAGTGGCTTTGGAGACGAAAGCAAATGGTATAGCTAACCCGTCATTGCCGATCCTATGCGCGGCGGTAAGTAGGTCCAATGTTTCCTATTAGCTAGCTTTCCAGAGCATATACATACACCGCGCTCTGCCCTCTCTTCTCATCTTGTCGTAGATTCGAAAGACTTGATACTCCCTTGCAACCACCATCAGGTTGTCAAGATGCCTCACGACGTCCCATGGCGCATCAGGGTCCAGCAGCACCCAGGTTCCTCTGCGCAGGACATCGCAAACGAGCCGGACTGGACGGAAGCACAAGGCCAGCACCGTATTGGCTACCGCAACCGGCAAGGTCGCTTCCCTGGTCTTACTCACGAACAAGACGAAGGTGAGGTTCCTGAGCTCTCCAATGGCACTTCCACCGCAGAAACGGACGAGGAGTTCGAGCAGGAAGCCGTAGACGACTTCAACAAGCTACGAGGTGCAGCCAAGAAGGGTGAGCTGCTCAATTTCCGGGATATCATTACCAACGAGAAGGACTTCCATCTGCGCGATCGAACTAACAGGAGCATTGGTTGGCGGTATGTATTGGAAGCTACGGAAGACTGGGTGAAGAACACCGAAGAATGGCCGGCAAACGTCAAGCGTAGGAAGAAGGAGGAAGAGGCCAAGAAGGACAAGGACACTCATACTTCTGACGGAGTGGAGGTGGTCGACAAGCGGGTTGACAGTGCGAGCAGTGATGGACAGGGAGGACAGCTTGATTCACATGAGGAAACCGACTGGAAGAGGAGTCGAGGCCAGGATAAGCACAATGAAGCATATGCTGGCGATGATGAGCACAGTAGTAGCGACGAGGAGGACAAAGACGAGTACGCGAAGCTGTTGGAGCGTTACTCACCTCAGGAGATCGCTCTGCTGCGCGCTCTGCAGCATGAGAAGGAGTATCGGGAGTCGCTGAAGCAGAACGATGGCAAGCGAAAGAGCCCGCAGACGAGTAATAGAACGCAGGTCAGTATTGACGAGCAAGACCAGTTCAGCCCAGACAACTGGCTTCCTCGTTCAGAGCATCTCATCCGCTTGACGGGCAAGCATCCACTCAATGCTGAAGCTGAGCTTACTGCACTCTACAATGGCGGGCTGATTACGCCGAACGAGCTCCATTACGTGCGGAATCACGGAGCCGTGCCTCGCTTACTCTGGGAGTTCTTCAAGCTGGAGGTGGAAGGCGATAATGGCAAGAAGCTCACACTGTCCATGGACGACTTGAAGAACAACTACGAACACATCAACATCCCAGTTGCGCTTGCTTGCGACGGTAACAGACGTAAAGAGCTCAATATGATCAAGAAGTCGAAAGGTTTCAGCTGGGGGTCGGGAGCAACTGGTTGCGTGTACTGGAAAGGCCCGTTGCTCCGCGACATTCTGCTCGCTGCTGGGGTGAAAGAAGACAAGTACACAGGTGCTGGTAAACAGCGCTGGGTCAACTTCCAAGGCGCCGACGAGCCGTCCGAGGGCAAGTATGAGACTTGTATACCTCTGGAGTACGCCATGGATCCTACCAACGACGTACTGCTCGCCCAGGAAATGAATGACGTGCCTCTACCGCCTGACCACGGCTACCCTGTTCGCTTAATGATCCCAGGCTATGTCGGTGGCCGTTGTATCAAATGGCTGCAGAAGATTTGGATCACGGACAAAGAAAACGACAGCCATTACCACATCTGGGACAACCGCGTCCTCCCCTCCTTCATCACTGAGAAGGACGGAGAGTTTGCAACTACCATGTTCAACCATCCAGATACAGCGTGCAACGAGCAAAACCTCAACTCCGTCGTCGTCAAGCCTGCGCAGGGCGAAAAGATCCCTCTCACAGACGCGCGGAAAGGCAAGACCTACCGCATCGAAGGCTACGCATACGACGGCGGAGGGCACGAAGTCCAGCGTGTAGAAGTGAGTCTAGACGATGGTGTCACATGGCTCTACTGTATCCGCAAGTTCCCAGAATACCCCATCCGCCACGGCAACAAATTCTGGACCTGGCTACATTGGCATGTCGACGTCAGTATTGTCCACTTGCTCCGCGCGAAGAGCATTAGTGTGAGAGCGTGGAACGTCTTCAAGAACACACAGCCAGAGAAGCCTGTCTGGAACACTATGGGTATGATGAACAACTGCTGGTACGTCGTCAAACCCGAGATCTCACAGACCAAGGACGAGGAAGTGCCTGCTATACTCTTCCGGCACCCTTGTGAGCCAGGTACAGGTGAGGGAGGCTGGATGCAGCCATCAGAGGAGAACAAGATTGAGAGTGCGAAACAAGAGGCTGGAGCGCCGACTAAGCAGTTTACGCGGCAGGAGATCGAGAAGCATGATTCGGAGAATGACTGCTGGATTGTTGTTGATGGGAAGGTGTACGATGCTACGTCAGTCTTGTCCTGGCATCCGGGAGGTAAGGCTGCCATCGTCGGCCACGCCGGCAAAGTTCATCAAGAGACTAGTGACGAGTTCGCCTCGATCCACGATGGCTTCGCATACCAGAAACTGAAGGAGTGTATCCTTGGCGTCGTGACGGAGAAAGCGGCAAACTTCATGAAAGCCAATGCCGAAGCGGCTGCGAAGGAGAAAGTGCAGAGCCAAAGCAAGAGCGGCGATGTGGTGTTGCAGAAGCATCGATGGGTCCCCGTCAAGCTTATCGACCGCCAACCCGTCAGCAAAGATACTCGGAAATACGTCTTCGGCTTACCAGACGATATGAAAGACCTTGGACTCGGCACCTGCCAGCACATCCAAATCGGCTTTCATCTAAAAGACAAAATGCTCATTCGCTCTTACACGCCTACTAAGCCTCTCTTACCTGACCCATCCAAGTCCGGAAAGAAAGGCGGCCAGCAAACTCAGAGCAACGGCGACGCCGCAGCATCCGAAATCCAATCCATGCAAGACGGCCAAGGCACCTTCGAACTCGTAGTCAAGACATACTTCCCTTCCTCCGATCAGCCCGGAGGCGCTATGAGCAATATCCTGGACTGCATGCCTTTGGGCGAGGAAATGGAGGTCCGTGGCCCGACGGGTGAGATTGTGTATAACGGGAATGGTCAATTCGTGATCTCGGACAAAGAACAAACATTCAAAAAAATCAACCTCGTGCTCGGCGGCTCTGGTCTTACGCCTGGCTATGCGCTCATCGCTAGAGCTCTGCTGGGCGCGGATGAGCAAGTGGAAGTGAGGGTCGTGGATGCTAATAAGAGCGAAGCGGATATTTTGCTGCATGAGGAGCTGGATCATTTTGAGGGGGAGAGTAAGGGGCGGTTGAAGGTTACGCATGTGCTGAGTCATCCTAGTGAGAGTTGGAAGGGTTTGAAGGGACATGTTAATGCTGAGATCATCAAGAATAACCTCTTCAAGCCTGAGGAAGGGACTGCGTGTTTCTTGTGTGGACCGCCGGCTATGATTCAGAAGGCTGCGCTGCCTGCTTTGAGAGGTACGTTGTCAACGGGCTGTTGTGGGTGATGATCTTTACTGACTTGTCTGATTCGCAGATTGGGGTTTCGAGGAGGACAAGAATGTGTTCGGCTTTTAGGGTCACTGTCAGCCGTTGGGGTAGCTATCTTTCTACCCTCGGGAGTTGTAGCTCCAGGCAGGATAAGGTAAGGGTAGGGGCGTACTGTCCGGCCGGTATCGTACAGGATGTAGGGGTAGTATGTATAGTACATAGGTATCGCTGTCTCTATCCAGGTCATCTCTTCGTTCCTCTCAACCCGAAGACATCTTCAACTTATCAGGTATCCCCAGCGCCCTCTCCTCAAACCGCCGCATAAATCTGTTCGTCTGCTCAGCCAAACTCAACGTAAGGATCGTATGCGGTAATATCCTCGCCAAGTGCGCAAAGAAACCCTTGTACACCGCCAATATCCCCTCCGTCTTCACGGTCCGGAGAAGACAATCAAACGCCCCCGAGTAAAGGTTGCCAGTTTGGTTGTACATCCGACTCATAACCGTATCTGGCGGGTGCATAACTACACACACCACAAAACCTGAGCAAGTCGAGGAGAGGAGGTGCAGGGCTGGTCCGTCTTCCATGCCGAACCAGGAGACTAGACGCCGTTTCGCGAGGAAGTAGGTGGGTAGTTGGACGGAGGAGCCGAAACCTGTGCGAACCATTGCTGGGCCTACGCCTCGGTATAATCCTTTCATTCCTTCGCTCTTATATATTTGGGAAAGGCCGTCCCAGGCGTTGCGGTATTGGTGTTGTGTTCCTACTGGGAGGAAAGGGGAGTAACTCTGTAGTCTCGTTTTTACGAGGAAGAAAGGCGAGCCGGCTGCTGCGCCTAGGATTCCTGAGGACGCGCCGGAGAAGATGTTGATAGGGAGGTTCTGGTAGGTTTTGGTTGCGGGGTCGGAGGTGTGGGAGAGGTCGTGGTGGAGGAAGAGGGAGTTGGTTGTTGTGCGGATGGGGTCGTAGAAGCCGAGACGGCAGCCGTTGAGGGTCATTTGGTAGATGTACTGCAATTGCTCAGCCTTCACAACCATATGTTCTGGTAGAGTGACGACTCACGGCGCAACTAAGACCTCGTAGTAGACCTCTCATGCCCTCATTCTTGTATATAACGCTGACTCCGTGTAGCACACCGCGGTATAGCTTTGGCGCATCCTTCTTCGCTTGCAGCTCTCCTTGCAGTTGTAATCGGATCTTGACCGTCTCGAAGGAATGTGTGACCGTGACAGCGCCGCATGCTGCTATACCGCCTGCTATGAAGCTCCCAATCGTTGTCGACATTTTGACCGACCGTTCGTCTCTCCCTTCAGCTCAGCTCAGAGGTCGCTGTCACCGGCGCATCGAGGGAAATAATGGGAATAGGTCGCTGAGAGTACTGATGAGCTGAGCTGGGGTAGATCGTACGCGGTTTCGTGGTGAGGGCAGTTGGTGCAGCGTGAGACGAGATTATTCTTCGTCTGGTGTTCCTCGCGATGCCCGAACTCGGCTCGGCAGTGGTAGCCGAAAGTCGCTACTGCCCAATACGGCTAGCTGTCACATGTTATCGCGTGGGCAAGGGGCGGAACGCAGAAAGGAACGCTCGCTTGCGGAGTGCCTCAACCCCGTCACTTCGCAACGACACTACAACCTCGAACAACGTTATTAAGCTACGAAACTAACATCACTGTATCCGCAAGATGTATAGCTTTCTAACGGTATATGTTTTGTGCTCTACATAAGCGGTGGTATAGAGAAATAAAGGCGTAAGAGATGCGACGATACGAAAGTGCGGGGAGCGTTCCTTTTTGCGTTCCGCCCCTTGGTGGGGTCGTGAATCCTTGTCGTCGATCCATCTGCAGCGTGCATCTTCACTTTGATCACCACACCTTCTCTCGCTCATGCTACGGTGACAGTATACTCACATCCGCCAAAATGGACGGCCCAGTAATCCCCATGTCCAAAATCTCCGACATAATCAGCTACTACCGCCCAACCAGGTCCTTCAAGGTCCCCCAGACCACCAATCCAACCTACACCTCGATCGACTTCGACGACGCCGGCGAGTTCATACTCCTCAGCAGAACCGACGACACCATCCAACTCTTCAACGTCCGAGCCGGCGCCCACGCAAAAGAGCTGAAGAGTTACAAATATGGCTCCGCACTTGCAAAGTTCACTCACCACAGCCAGAGCATTCTGTACGCGAGTACGAAAGTGGACGATGGGATACGCTACTTGAGCATGCACGACAACAGCTTCATACGCTACTTCCGCGGGCACGAGGGAAGAGTGACAAGTCTAAGCCTGAGTCCACACCAAGACCACTTCATCAGCGGCAGTCTAGACAATACAGTCAAACTCTGGGATGCACGCTCCCCAAACGCGCAAGGTGAACTGCGGTTCGAAGACCCTTGGCTCACAGCCTACGATCCAAGCGCAAGCGTCATAGCAATCGCTTCCCCCACAGCTCAAACAATCGTGCTTTATGACTTGAAGAACTACGACAAACCACCCTTCGCGACCTTCGACCTCCACGAAATAGAGAAGAAGTTTGTACGCCTCGGCCAGCGACCAGGAGAAGGCTGGACAGGACTCGAATTCAGCAATAATGGCCGCTACATGCTCATACCCACCAACGGCCCAGGCCACTACCTCATAGACGCCTTCTCCGGCGACCTCGTCCACTATCTCCACCGCCCTATGGGCGCCACCACTCGCCTCGCACCAGGCGATACCCTCCCCGATCCGACGGCAGCGTACATGCAAGCAGACGCCTGCCTCACTCCAGACGGACGCTACGTTGTCGGCGCCGCCGGGCCAGATACTAGTGGCTTGCTGGTTTGGGATTGTCAGGAGAAGGAGAAGAGCGATCGGGTGTTGGAGCCTATGGTTGATTTGCCTAGTACTAAGAGCGCGGCGGTCGTGGCGTATAATCCTAGGCATAATTTGATTGCGTCAGCGGAGAAGGAGATGATGATGTGGATTCCGGATATGGATTTGACGTAGTATGTCTCTGGTCTGTGTTTTACGGATACGAGGAAGGCGAGGGGTATGGGCGGGTTTGCGAGGGGGAGTTAGTGGCTTAGGGCTGAGGGGTCGGCTAGCTGAGGGCGGAGTTCATGGGTATGAGCAGATGGAATGGGTAATTGAGGGATTAGCGAGGCGTCTGGCGAAATTGGGATGATTCTGTACTATGGAAACCTCTCAAGCGCACTAAATGTGCCTTGGTGGAGAGGGTGGGAACCATCCTTGACGTATGCCACGGTCCTTCCAGTTGTAGGCATGAAGAATCCGCGACAACGACATGAACATGCCCGAGAGCTCCGGCTACGTTGTTCACATCGCATATGCTTCAGATGGTACCGCGGCGCGCCGGCAGGACAGGACGGTGAAACGTCCACATTGTCTGGGCAGTCATCGTGAGGA
Source organism: Neocatenulostroma microsporum (assembly GCA_022814695.1). Lineage (NCBI taxonomy): Eukaryota > Fungi > Ascomycota > Dothideomycetes > Mycosphaerellales > Teratosphaeriaceae > Neocatenulostroma > Neocatenulostroma microsporum. Next base: position 30,244 of record JAKLLW010000186.1, read on the forward strand.
AAGCCATAGCTCGTGGTATCTGATGAAGAGCTATGGGCGTGTATGACGACTGCCGGAGATGGAAGTCCAACCGTGTGTTAGTCTCATATCTGCTGCCTCCTTCCAAGCGAGGGTATAGTGAGAGTTAAATGCATTTGTTCTTCGCGCTGCACTGTACCGATGGCGACTCTGGTGCAAGCAAGTAGAGCATTGGTATCGGAGATGGTGTACATACAAACGTTCTGACGTTCCCTCAAAACGGACTTTGCCGTGTTGTATCCTGATTACTTCCATCAGTAAGGCGAACTATAACTACAGAGAAGGCAGATGTCGAGCGATTTGAGCATTTGGTTCTCCGGCTAACTTGAAGCAGTTAGCCGTGGCCGTTACGCATGGCTCATCAAGCAGACCGTGCACAATGCACTGTTCATCTCCAGAGCCGTGCACCACCGCTTTGCAACTTCACCACTCTTCAACCTTCGACGTTCGACATTCGACTTCGCATTTCGTCAACTCACGAACACTCGCACACTGGTCAAGATCACCATGAGAATCATCACCGGAGACGACATTTTCGCAACCATCCGAATTGCTCGGACATTGTGTAGCACGACTCCATTGGTCTTGCCGGGCCCTCACTCGTGGTGTTCGCTTCTATCGACGTCCTCAGCACCTCGTCGTCGCCCCCGAGGACACAGCCAGTAGGTGGGCGGGGATGCGCGACGGGGCAAGCATGCTGCCCCCGCCCCTACCAGACTTCTCGTCTCATTCCCTCTCCTCCTTTCGCCTCTTCCGTCGACAACGTACCACTGCATTATTCTTCACTGATCGTCAGAACCCGAAACCAACGTCCATACACCAACGCCGCCGCAATGCCCTCCACGACAGCTTCCTCGCAATTACACACCTACATCAACGGCTCGTACAACTACCGCGACTACCTCGCCGCCGGGCAGACCCTAAACGAGGCACTCACGAATGTTTTGCGCGTGCAGGACGCTGAACATGCAGCAAGGATGGATGCGTACCTGTTTCGTGTGGAATTGAAGACACTATCCGACCCTCAGATCTGGCGCGAACTGCGCGTGCTCAGCAACATCACCTTCCACAAGTTTCACAAGATTATGCAGATTGCTTTTGGCTGGGAAGACGAGCGTCTGTACATGTTCAGCGTGTATGGAACCCGATACGATGAGGATGGAAATCCACGGCGCACGCTCATAGCGACCATAAAAGATCCGGATTCGGCACGAATGGAGCGCTACTGCCGCGAGGAAATTCCGCAGATGCAGCACTGCACTCATGAGCTCTGGACTAGCAGATCAACGTTGGCACGCCTTTTCAAAGACGTGGATACGGGTGATACAGACATCGAGCTCATATACGAGTACGATCTCGGCCGCGACGGCTGGGAACATATTGTGACCTTTCTCGGCGTCATGGATCCCGAGCAAGACCACACCGATGACGACCTTCGCAACGGCGTCAAGGAAGGCCAACACTCCTACTGCTATGAGGGCGCAGGCCACGGATGCATCGAAGATAGCGGTGGGGAGTACAGCTGGGATCAGACGAAGTGGCAGCGGGTCGCAAGAGGTTTGCTAGATATATGGCATTGGGACATTGTTCAGATCAATCGCAGGCTTGATCATATGTGGGTCAAGATGACGCCTAGCCACACACGCCGCATGTGGGAAGAGATCACTCAGAATCGTATCTGGTTCACTGATGTACAGACGAGAGGTCTGGAAAGCCGTCAGCGCTTGCAGGCCATTGCGGAAGACCCGGAGATCCTCAGGGCCTACAGAGAGGAGGCTAGACGCTAGCGCTGGTGGTTGGCGTAATACTTATCTGGCATTCAGGTACACGTTGGCATGGTTCTGGTTTGGAGTTGGTGGATGGATTGCTTGCTTTGTGCTGACCTAACGGCTGTATCGGATTGTATAGGTATCATGCTATATATATCTCCTCATCTTCAGCTGCTGGTTTACCACGGCCTAGATGGTAGCAGACGGTCCATAACCCTATCGAAGTGTTACCCGAGTCTTGCTCTTGATTGGCTGTTGCTGTGCCGCATTCATGCTGGGGCCGTGTTGTCGTGCCTGCAGTAGCTATCACGACCTGCAGCTTCGCCAAAGCTACCCATCAGATGATCACTGACCGGTGAGTTGAGCTGACATCGCTCGGATCTGGCAGCCACACTACATGCGATGGTGTTCGGCACATGGACGCTCACATGAACATATACTGGCCAGCCTTTTCATTGACTCATCAAGATGCATAAGACGCACGCCATGTCCAGGTTGTCCGTGAGAGAGCAAGGCTATATCGCAGATGTCCAACGCCTCGCTAGCCGGAATGCGGGATACTCGCTGGCGCACTCTCTCGGTGTCACAACAGCGTATCTTACTAGTCTCAGGAATCGCAGAAATTACGACCAACCGTACGAGCTCATTGATGCCATCCAGACCGAGCTTGACAATCGATGGTCTTACGTTGTCTGCATTGTCGAGAACGTTACGCCGCAATGGATTGCGGCTTTAGGGACTCGCTTTCACCTGGAGCCAGAGTTCTTCGCGAACCACGCCGATGATCCCACGCCTTGGCGATTGCACAAGTGGAGCGCAGATACCGCATCAGACGGTCGAGCGTATCGCCATGTTGACGGGACCTACTGGTATTCCCGTCTACTGGGCAAAGATATGCACAAGCTCCGGACCGAAGCGAATCACTTCAAAAGGCCTACGTTCGGCGGTGATGAGAAGAAGCCCATGCGTTCACACACACGGATGTCATATTATCGCGTGTCTGAGCGACTCTGTAAGTCCGACGTCAGAGCTGACGCCGATTAAGCTCATTGTCATACCAGGCCTGTTCCTTGTTGACGCCTCTCTGGAGCCAACCCATCAGAAGGCGAACCCTGACAAAAGCGACAGGACGAGTCTGCGCTTGAAGTACGATCGCACAAGAACAGGACTTATGCTACCAACGCTGCTAGAGCAGCCTGACGACCAACCCCTGCGAGATCAGCGCAACAGCCGACACCGACAACCCACCGACGCACCTCCAGTCTACAGCCTGTTCAACATCATGAAGGCTTTCTTCGGACACAGTTGGCACCTCAACTATGTCTTTGCAGGAAGCAACGCAATGCCCGAACACCCACTGCTCTACTTGATAGCGAGCTCGGCATGGACGGCCAATCTGAGGGTGTTGAGCGAACGTATCAAGAAAGCGAGCTTTCGCAATATCAGATCGCCAAGGACAAAGACCATCAGCGATCTTCATGATATGCGAGAGGAACTGGATGTGCTTCAGAGGAGGGTGGACGAGGCAATCCGGTTTGCCCCTGAAGGCTTGGATGCCAATTCGAACCGAGAAGGCATGGATACATACTTCTCGCGAGGAGCCTCTTGGCGGGAGGTGACACCTTCGGCACCCGAGAGTCCAATTACAATCCTGGAGAAGAGATCAGAGGAAGCTGCTAGGCTACACGCCTTCTTGATGGACTCATTTAACATGCTGTTAAGCTCGCTCAGCATCAAGGACAGTCGACGAGCCAACCTTGTCACATGGCTTGCTTTTGTGTATGCGATCCTGTCGTTCGTTACTGGTATCTTTGGAATGTAAGCACACTGATCGGAGTATCTCTTCGCGCCATCTGCTAACAGCGCACACACTACTCCAGGAACATCGCGCAGCTGAATAGTACCCCATTGCCGCCGCTTCAGACGGTATTCATCGTTCTAGGCTATGTACTGCTTTCCACCTTGATCTTGCTTTTGGGTTACAGGGCATACGAGTACTGGAGAGAGCATCAAACGGAGGCGGAAGAGCAGGACCATAGTCTCGTAGCTTAGAAGTATCGGATGTCCTATACAATGAGTGCGAGGCTGAGCTACTCGGTGACAATGACATGAGAGCGGTACGTACTCGAGTACCAACGACATAGGGTTTCTGTAGATGGATGCTTCTGGTAGCGGTCCCGAAGAGACTGTGTCACTGTTAATTTGGGAACTAGAAAGGGGACTTTGTGTTTCGGGCTCATAACCGTGTTTGTTATCGTATATTTACTCGTTCAGTTGCACCATTCAAGCGCCGACATCCAGTATCGTACACTTACTTCAACCGCCACTACCGATCATTCTGCTCACTCATTCACCTCGACTTCGTCTACTTCTTCGACTTAGCATCGCTCCCTGCCGCCTTGTCAGCAGCAGCCCCGGCCTTGTTCGCATTCTTCTGCTTGTTCTTCTCCGCCTGCTGCATCTTGGCCTGACCCTTAGGCGGCTGAGTATTGCTAGCAAACGGGCGCTTCTTGTTCATGTTTGGGCCCTTGTTACCGCCAAGTGCAGGCTTTAGGTTCTGGCGAGTCTTGGTGCTAGGGGCCGCAACAGCGGAGCGAGCGGCGGAAGAGATGTCGCAGTACTTCATCTTCATGCCGCCGTTGCTGTAGGAGTTGGAGTTGCCTGAAGACATGATTTGGAGTTGGTTGTTTGGTTTGGTTAGGATGTGCGAAGCGATTGTGGGTGTGTTGGGTTGAGTGTGTTGTAAGACTGGGACTTCTGGTCAACAGAAGGGAGTCTTTGGTGTGGTGGTTGTTGCTTGTGGTTGTGTGTGGATGAGGAGGGATACCTGGTGGCAGAGAAGGGGTGACTTATACTTGCCAGGTAGCGATGGCAGACAATGTCGATCGCCTACAATGCCCGTCCTCCCAACAAGGCCATTGTGGGCTCCAAAAACCGTGCAGTAGTCTTCTGTATGCACATCGCATTGTGTAGGAGCTGACTTTGATTCCTGAGTACCAGGGAAGGACTCGAACAAAGGCTTATGGTTCAAGACAATAGCTCTGTACTTCTCCACAAAGAAAACAGCTTGTGGTTCTCTGTGCGGTCTCAAAGGAGGCGGTAACTTGTTCAGGCATTGTTCGCAAATTGGTCGTTCGAGTCCAATGCGAAAGTCCAATGGCGAGAGTCCAATGGCGAGTCCAATGGCGGTCTGCCCGAAATGCACTCACTCGCTCAGAAGTACCAAAGTGACATAGTAGATACCCTTGTAGTCGGGCCTTGGTGTGCGAATTTCGCAACGTTGCCTCGTCTGATTCGAAAGTGTAACCGCGGCTGGTACAGCGATGGCTGTCCGATGAGATAATCAATGTCGACGTAGAATGACGTTCTCCGTCTGAAGGGCGGGACGCGCCACAACATGCATGCACGCAGCCCCGTAAGGCGCCCATGCATGTCCGGGAAGCATAACGCCTCCAGACCAGGCTGCAAAGTGTGCCACCATGGAAGAGCCGCTGCCTTGGAGATTCGTCCAGCCACCTAGATGTTGTCATGATGCTCGTAAACAGTGTATAGAGTATCATTGAAAGAGATAGCGCAACGCAATGGCGAAGCTTATCAAGAAAGGACAGGATCTGGTGCTCTCAGACCCTCGCGCCATACCCTATGTTCATCGCAAGCAGCTCGGAAGAGGGGGTTACTCGGTTGTCGACGAGGTCCAAGACAGAAATAGCAAGGCGATATATGCCAGAAAGACTTACACGGCGAGGTACAATGAAGATCCTCTGGCAATCGAGGCACAATACAGAGAGGAGGTCAGAATCATGCGCCTGCTGCCTCACAGGCACATCACCTCTGTCCACGCAACCTACATCCTCAACGAGGCCGGCAGTCCTCCGCGATTAGCTATCATCCTCAAACCCGTCGCATCAAATGGTACGCTACAAGATTTCTTGCATACGCTCCAACAGCCGAACCGCCAGGTGAGCGCCGAGGAAAAGGAGGTCTTAAAGCGTTGCTTCGGCTGTCTCGCTTCAGCCTTGCACCATATCCATACCCGTAGAGTACGCCACAAAGACATCAAGCCAAGCAACATCCTCATCGATGGAGATCGCGTCTTCATCAGCGACTTTGGCACCGCTTTCGATGGATCGGAGAGAGGACAGACAACAAGTGGCCCAGCAGCAAGCTTTACGCGGCAATACAGTGCCCCCGAAGTCATCGCCGACCAAAAACGCAACGCAATGAGCGACATGTTCTCGCTCGGATGTGTATATGCCGACATACTCAATGTCCTGTACCCTTCCAACCTCGTACGACGGGGCCCCGGAGTCGCTTATGCGGACCTCTCAAAGCGATTGCAGAGGCTGCTGGCGCAAGCTGAACACATCCCGAGAGCGTTGAGGATATGCACGTATAGACTGATAGACTTGGATAGTAGTAAGCGGTTGGCCTCGAAAGACCTGCTGCTGGCGCTCGAAACTTACCAAGGAAGCCTGGTGGACCAAGCCGTATTTTGCCCGCGATGCATTACAATCCAGTCGCGAAGGAAGGGAGCCGGGGCAAGCGGACTCATGGACGAGGAGTTGGATGATAACAATGAGTCTGACGAGTCTTCCAAGGAAGCTCCAAATAAGCCTGCGGTGGAGGACAGGCTCAGACAGAAGGTGGTGCAAAGGAGGTCGAACTCCGACTCGAGCTTCGTCTTTGTTACCGAGGATGACCTTGAAGATCCAGAAACCGGTTTGTATGTGCTGTTGTAAGAGATCTTCGAGACATGTAGTATCTTTACACGATGGCTTTGTCGTCGCGCAGATACGTCTACGTCTGCCTCTTCGTCTTCCCCGGTGGACTTCCAAGGCTCCAGAAGGACTAACGCACAGCCGAGAAACGGCCAGGGATGATAAACTGCCGTTCAGACGGGTATCTCGAAGTAGCTGTACACATTGAACGCCACCCAATGCAGCGCCCCAAATGCCATACATATTCCAACATATTATACACCCCTACGCATCCCAATTCATATCTTATACTGCGCCCCATGAAACGGACTCCACACGCCCCTCACGCTCTCGTTCAAACTCTTAACCGGCTTCCTCTCCCTCCTTAACTTCTCTCCACTCGCCGCCTTCAACAACTCTGCCTTCCCCAGAACCTCCGTGGGCTGCATATTCCGGACACAGATAGCTTTCTCGCGGCCGTTGATGTAGAGGCCTTTGATGACGGGGTGTTTGCCTGGTCGGGGGGAGATGGAGACTTCTATGCCTGGGTTTTGGCGGGCGAAGGCTGGGAGGTGGGAGCGCAGGAAGGCGCTGTGCATATAGTTAGTGGGAGTCGAGTACTAGAGCAAGCGACTGTGACATACTTCATGCCCTTACTGCTGCCGGCCCAGTCGCAGTAGTGGAAGTCGAGGCGCTTGCATTGGAGGATGAAGGCTCCCACGCCATTCTGCACCGTTCGTTAGTTGCGTATCAAATTCATAGATGGATTGGACGTACTTGAGGCTTTGTCACCGTTCGTAGCGCTTGTAGGGGCATCTTGACATGATCAGACTGCTACACACAAGAGACGAGTTGAAGTGAAAGCGCTCTAGGTCGGTCCAATGTCTTGGCATTCATGTCCGCGTTTTGACTTTACAGCTTGCTCCAAGGTCTCCTTTCTTGCTGCAACACCATATCATCAGTCACCAAGAACACACACAACAGGCGATTGCCAACCACGTCGCATTATCTTGCGCATTCTCGTCCCTCCTTACTGACAGTGTATCGCGACTAGCATCACCACAATCCACCACGCGCCTTACGTGCGCTTCAAACTGCGCGTCGCAGGCAGCGCATCTCATCTGCAACCTTCCGACCAAGCACATAGCCTACATCACCCACAATGACGGACAAACTCCCACCCAACCTTCTCAACCTCTTCGCGCCTCGCCCAGCCCTCCGCTACCTGCCCCCAGCCGACCATGCCCCCGAAGAGCGCAAGACGATGCAAATCTCGGGCGTCGCCCAATACCTCCCCCAACTGCACGAAGAATTCGGCGACTACAAGCCCACCGAGTCCTGGCTCGAAGCCCGCGACCGCAAGACGCTCGAGAAGAAAGCGCAGCAAGCGTACATCACCGGTGATGGATTCAAGGATCTATACACTCCGGCTGAGGATCAGGCTATACGAGGCGATCCTTTCAAGACGTTGTTCGTGGGGAGGCTGAGCTACGACACAGATATCAAGGATTTGGAGAGGGAGTTCGGGCGGTTTGGGCCGATCGACCGGGTGAGGATTGTGGTGGATAATGGGGAGAGCGATGAGAGTGAGAAGAGGGTGAATAAGAAGTCGAGGAAGGCTAAGAGTAAGGGGTATGCTTTTGTGGTTTTTGAGAGGGAGCAGGATATGAAAGGTACTGCATTATACAAACTGTCTACTTGTTGAGTGAGTGAGAGAGTTGCACATGCTAACACACTTGACAGCCGCCTACAAAGAGACCGACCACCTCACAATCAGAGGCCGCAAAGTCCTCGTCGACGTCGAGCGAGGCCGTACAGTCTCCGGCTGGCGCCCACGTCGTTTCGGAGGTGGACTAGGCGGACGTCACTACACCAAAGCTCCTCCACCCAAGCCCATGGGCTTCGGCGGTCCTCCAGCTGGTCCGGGTGGCTTCAGAGGAGGCTTCCGTGGTGGATTCAGCGACCGAGGGGGCGGGTTTGGAGATAGAGGTGGCGGGTTCAGAGGAAGAGGAGGCTTCAGAGGCGGATACGGAGGAGACAGAGGAGACAGAGGAGGTGGGTATGGAGACCGCGGAGGCTACGGTGGCGGAAGAGGAGGTGTTGGGTATGGTGCTCCTGATGGTGCTCCAAGAGGGCCTGGAGGCGGGTACGGTGGCGGTGGTGGTGGAGGTGGTGGGTATGGCGGCGGAGGCGGAGGCGGACGGTATGGCGATGATCGTGGTGGCGCCAGGAACGCCAACTACGAGCCGTTGCCGCCACGAGGAGGTGGGTACCGTGACCGCGATGGCGGTGGCAGTTCAGCTGGTTACGGCAGTGGTCAGAAGAGGCCGTACGAAGGAAGTGGTGGGTATGATGACTCGAGGTCACGGAGGCGGTACTAAACGTGCAGGACGTGATGGTAAGACTCCCACTAACGAATGCAACAAGCTTGAGAGGGTAAGTATGACTGACATGACTAGCTCCTTACACTCACAGGCAGACCGAGTACGACAGCGACACGACAGATCCAATGGGAGCCAAGAGAGCAGAGCATACAAACGGTGAGTCGGACTACCTCCTCAAGGGTAAGCACCGGCTCGGACCACCAACGCGACGCAACAACACATTGGCAGAGGAGGACATGGGAGGCTCCGTTTCCTTTGCTTGCGTTGCTTCCTCTCTTCGGGTGTGTCGTTCTATATTGGATCACAGCTGGTGGGCCCGCTCTGCCTTCGCTGTAGGCTGCGAGATGCGGCACTGTATGAATAGCATCGGAGGTAGGTAGTCGGGGTAAGAGCTTTCGCGACACTGTGCCTTCCTCAAAAAGAGGTTCTGCTCTCTCCATCGAAGCCCAGGGCAACTCTTTGAAAGGCTCAATGGCACGAATGGTTCGGGTGCTTTCGGAGGAGAGGTCATCCATACCGAGGATGTTCCTGCCTTTCCACATCGTAACGGCCAATAAGTATGCGTCCGAGCCACTTTTATAACCACTCTCCTTGTCTCTGCTACTCTGAAGAACCGAGAATATTCCAGCGAGTGAGTTTCAGGCATACGAAAATCGCATTGGTGTGACATCAGTGTTGAGAGATTCTGCCCCACGTTCTTCTTCTGCCCCTCCATCAAAAGCTCAAAAACAACACTTTCTTGAGCTATTCCAGAGCAATTACAACACATTGTCATCCACTCACCCACACCACTATCCGTATCCGAACCAGACAAGAGTCACCCCTACACAGGCAAGCAGCCACATACCACCACACACAAACACCGCAACCATGCCCCGCCAATTCTTCGTCGGCGGTAACTTCAAGATGAACGGCAACATCGACTCCATCAAGGAGATCGTGACCCGCCTCAATGACGCCAAGTTCGACTCCAACACCGAGGTCGTCATTGCGCCTCCTGCTCTCTACCTCCTGCTCACCCGCGAGCACCTGCGTCCAGGGATCGAGGTCGCGGCTCAGAACGTCTTTGACAAGCCTAATGGTGCTTTCACGGGAGAGATCTCAGTGCAGCAGCTGAAGGACTCGAAGATTGAGTGGACCCTGCTTGGTCACAGTGAGAGGCGGACAGTGCTTCAGGAGACCTCCGAGTTTGTTGCTAAGAAGACTAAGGCTGCGTTGGATGGAGGTATTGGGGTTATACTCTGCTGCGGCGAGACGCTTGAGCAGAGGGAGGCGAACAAGACTGTCGACGTAGTCACTTCTCAATTGAAGGCTGTGGCGAACGAAGTCAAGGACTGGAGCAAGATCGTGATCGCGTATGAGCCTATCTGGGCTATCGGGACGGGTAAAGTCGCGACGAACGACCAGGCCCAGGAGGTTCACAAGGCTATCAGGGACTGGTTGAAGAAAGAGGTTAGTGGTGATGCGGCTGAGAAGACACGGATCATCTACGGAGGCTCGGTCAGTGAGAAGAACTGCAAGGATTTGGCGAAGGAGGGCGACATCGATGGGTTCTTGGTGGGAGGCGCGAGTTTGAAGCCGGCTTTCGTGGACATTATCAACGCCAAGGCGTGAAGTAAGACGAAGCTTTGATGAGATTACGCGGATGATGCTCGTTATCAATAGCAGCAATGCCCGACGCCTTAGGACGTCTGCGGATTGCTGGCTGCGGTGCCTCAGTAGCTGTAGTCGCAACTGCTAGCATTGAGTGTCCATTACACTTTGAGCGAAGATAGCATATGGCCAACAAAGCTCAACGGCCAAATCTCTACGTACGGGATAGGTGCTCAACGACGTTCTTCAGACTGTCGAAAAACCCGAGGGTTTGCTTTTGCTGAGTGCGTAATGAAGTCCACCCGCGTAACATTCTCTAACCACACAGTAAGTATGTCTGCTAAACCGACCAACATGGATATGCCGTCTTGCATGCTGAGTCAAGAGCATCGCACTTGCAACACTAACTTGCGGCTTCGCTAAAGCACTCTGCACGCCGAGGGTTGGTGACGATGGACGTTGTCGCTCAAGGTTTTCAGCGAGCATGACTACTGTGAGTCGACGGGAGAGCCATGCAACAGATGAAGTGCGCTCGCTTTCTTTGGAGATGGATGCACGCTGTCTCACACACATCAGATTCTTGTAACAGTCTAGAGGACCATACAACAGCCACTTCGACGCCTTGACTTTTGGAGAGGGTGGCAATGGCTCCCAGCTAGGCCGCTGGCTCTACAGCCTTTGCAAGATCGCGTCGGAGCCAATTGCAAAGTTACCACTCTGAAATACGTGCTCGTTGTCGTACTCATCATCGCTAACGGTGACATTTTGAACATATTCCGCTGGCTCGGGAAGAACATTCCCTGCGTGAGACACGGCGGCCGAGTGTACAGATACTCTCTCCCGCCGACGATGGTAGCCTTGTCGACTTTGGGATACAGATTCGAAGGGTAATGCTAAGGTGGTTGGATCAAGGCTCTGCAATTAAGGATTGTGTACACTGCCCTTGCCTCTCCCCAGCATACAATAGCTTCATAGACCTACAGCCGCCTCCAGAGCTTCGCCAGGCTTGTTATCGCTGAATGAGATATTCCGCATGCTGAGCTCTAACTCGCGGATCCTCATCCAAGCCCTACCACTGTCGATGCTAATAGAAGTGAGCAGGAGATACCGTAGTACAGAAGTCGCTCGATATTCAATGCACTACTCTCCTCTTCGAATGCCGCACGTAACTCCTTGCCAGCGTATGTAAATGTGCCCAAGGCCATACCATCGTTCCTGCTTCCTCACCTCTATGGTACTGAGCATCTCCGGCAACCCTCGAAAGTTACTGTGGCCTTGGCTTGTCGTGACGTCCATCGGACTGTTACTGTGAGACGACGCTTTCCCGAGATGGTTGTGCGCTAAAAACGGTGCCTGGAGATAGTGATATCGGTGGTTGCTAAGCTAGGTACTCTCTGTGATCCAAGCCAAAGTGATATTGCTCCCATAAGTCCTCCAATCCAAGCCACTCCTCTCAAACCTTCACGTGATCGACCTGCGCACGCCTCAAGACGCCTTCGCCAAGCCCACAGCTGACCATGTGCTCCACTCCGAACTCCTTGTAAGGTTGCAAGCACATCCATGACCCTTCCGCCTAATACACCTGATTTTCCGGGACGTCCATCCCAGGTTCGTAATAGACCCCCAAGTCCTCGTTGACGGCCTTATCAAGCTCCCCTTTCAACCATCCTCTGTTGTCCACCAAGTCGTTCCACCTTTCTGGGTCGAAAGGTTCTTCGTTCCCAATGATCACGTAGTCCGCACCATATTCCGAAGGCTCAACGGCGGCGACAGTAAAGACGGCTGGAGGCTCGACAGCTTCTGCGACTGTGAAGCCCTCGGTGGTCTCAGTGGGCTCATCACCAGACTGAGTATCCGTCAAAGCTCGGAGCTCTTCCTCACTGTCACAGTAGGTTCCTCCGTCCTGTTCATAACACTCACGAGGCTTGAGGACTTCACCAACCACCTCCTCTCCAGTAGTAGCATCCCCGGTACCCACCCGATCTTTGTACTCCTCTTCGGTTATGCTATTACCGTCCTCGTCAGTGTACGCATACTCAGTTCGAGCTGCTGGAATACCTCCCTCCTCACTATCATCGCCATCATCATCGGACAGAGCAACCTCACCGTCATCTTGCCCAAGAATATCACCAATAAGCATATTTACGCCCTCTGTGAGCTTTCCGGCGATCATATCTGAGACCTTGTTGATACCGTCCGTGAGGCAGTGACCATTGCATTGCCAGCATTTGGCGTAAATCTTCTTGGACCAGTATAGACCTTTGGCACCCTCGGGCTTCTTGTCAAGCTTGCCGATAACGCTAGAATCGAGGACCATGCCGAAGAAGTTGGCGTCGAGGTACATGCCTGTATCATCGTTAGTGTATCAGATGCGTGCCATCTCGTCTCTATAAGACTTGGAGCTGTAGTCGGGACATACCCGTGCGGAAGATGAAGCTGAGGGCCAACATCTTCTCCTCTTCCTCCCTCTTGACAATGGTGGAGTTAGTCGTATTGCCTGTCTCTACAGCAGTCTGGGCTTCACTCCACCATCTTGGCCATTCCTCTGTGTCCATGGTGTGATAGTGACCACCCTCACCAAATGCGTGCGACCTATCCAGAGAACCCTGTCGCCGACCAAGCATGGTCTCGCTAGCCGGGCCATTGTAATTGCCCTGTTCATCGTAATTGTCGTCGATCCAGACACCCCTCTCATAGTCTCCCACCGGATGCCATCTCGTGTCGCTGCCTATGTCGCCCGTCAGGTGAGTATCACCCTTCTTGTGAAAGAAGTACTGATCCGTCTCATTATCGTGATAGTATAGTACGACGGTGTCCGGGTCTGCGTAGCCGTCGGAGAGTTCTTTCTTTAGCTCCTCTGGCCATTCAAGTGTCTCTCGCTGGACTGCATTGTCATTAGCACCGGGAGTGGGCAAGGAGACCGAATATGGGTCCTTTCCACCGTAGAGTGTGTGAACTTCTCTCCGGGTAGATGGAGCCCGTGGTGACAAAGTTGGATTCTCGCATTGTAGGGGTAGGCCTTCATCGACGTCGGACGAGCTTTGAGGGTCCATCGTAGGAAGCTGTGAACTTGCAGGGTCTGTGGCTGTTGCGAGGTATCTTGTTATAACGTTTGGCTGGTAATGCGTTGCGACGCAGTTCGTCGAAACATTTGGCTTGAAGTCAGGTATTGGACTAGCGCTTGAGCAGTTACCAGAGGTGATGGTAGTGGCGGGGATGCCATTTTCACCTGGACACACGACCACGGTGTTGGTCTGTTGAGAAGTAGCTTCAGAAGTGGCGGTAGATGCCGTCGACGTGGTGACAGATCCTTCGGCGATGTAGGAGGTGCTGCTGCTCAAAGTGCTGCTGAATGCGTCTGAGCTCGTCTGTTCATCCGGCTTGTCGCTGTCTTGTGAATGATCGATCCACTCGGGAGGGCACATAGTATCATCTCCACTTGTCGTCTCTCCCAACTTAGTGTCGACGCGGAGAAGATCACCACGTGCGCTCCAAGAGAGGGTGGGATTCAAATCCTTGGTAAAGCCCAGCTGCATGTTATGGCCCAGCGTCCACGATGCCTTCGGCCCACACATGATGTTGAAAGAAAGCTCTGGATTCTCCATGTGTAGGGCAGGAGGGATCACTGTGAGGTTTACATTCCCATGCGCTCGGAGATGGTCACCTTCGGGATCGAGGACATCGTACTTCCAGTATGCACCCTTTGGAACCTTGAAGTTAACTCCAGGAAGCCTCATGATGACACCTGCCTTGACTGCGATCTGGACGGTGAGCGCAAATGGTGTCCATTCGAATGGGAAGATCCCGAAACCGTTCTTCGTCTTTGGGTCCTGATTGCCTGTCATCCAACTAGGTCGGTCTATGCCACCAGACTCCTTGCCCAGCCAGCGAAACTTGGGTGAACTGTTTTCTTTGTCGCCTGGCCCAAGTTGTACCCCGCCCTTCTTGTAACTCTCTCCCAACTTGGTTATGTCTGGATTTGTTTTGATATCCGGCCAAGCCTTAGCGAGCTTTCCGAATTCGCCTGTCAGGAGGTTCTGAGCATCGAGTGGGACGCTAAAGAGGGCATCGTTGACGCTCAATGACCAGGAGAAACTCGGGTAAAAGGCGAAAGGCGGAACATAGTTGATGCCTCCTGTGATCATCAAGCCGAAAACGGAGGCAATCTCAAGCTGCAGCGAGATGTCGACATCTTCCAGAACCCTAAGCTCGAAAAAGGCATCCTCCAGGTGATCTTTGAAGAGCTTCAGGAGGAGGCCGTCGAAGTCAAGGTTGACCCCGTCGTCGTCCAGACCGACAATGCTCTTCCCAATATCCATGACAAAGTCGAAGGGTTCCTCCACCTTGTGATCCCATTCGTATTTCCCGAAGCATAGCGGATTATGAGTTACGTCGTGAATGTACTTGCCATCAATAAAACATTTCCCTTTGCTGACAACGCAAGAACCCGGATGGGTAATGCCATGCCAGAATCCACCGCAACCACACTCCTCTTGCTGAGATTGGAGCTCTGTCAGACCTTTCCGTCAGTGACTTATTACAGAGGCACACGGTCTTCAGACACACCTTCTTCGCAGTCAAGTCGCTTACGCAATCTTGTACCAGTCGCAGAACGGATCGAGTAGCTCCGCCTTTGCTCTCGCTCCTTCTCTAGTCTGGCATTAATCATCGCATTGACTTCCGGTACCGATCGCTTCCGCGACGTGGTCGTATCCTGACACTCCGCATCGCCACGCTCCACGCACCGTCTAGCAGACGAAGTGGCAGCTTCTCTGACCTCATCTTCAGAGACACCGTCGAAGTCGACTTTCAGGTAGATCTGTGCCACCATTTTACCACGGGTATGACAGTTCACGCAATCAATCTGCGGTGTGGGTAAGGGCATTGTCATGCCAAAGATCGGCCTGGTGGTGAGTCAGCACTGGAGGGCTTTCATAGCCTCAAATCAGGTCCGAGCGCACGTACTCATTGCCTATGAGCTGCCTGCGCTCGCCCCACTCGATGTTCATGTCAAGGTCGGGCGCATAGTCTATTGTGCCCGTCTGGAAGAAGTCTGCCACCCCATCAGCGAGTTTTGCCACGACCTCGCCAAGCTCACCGAGCTTTTCGAAGAAGCTGCTCATCCCGGATTCGTCTCTGCGTACGGCTCGGATGTGGTGTGGTTGTCGTCTCTGCAATACGATACCATCTCTCACCAGATCTTCTCTCAGCTCTTCCTTGACGGTATAAGTCGACGTCCATCCGCTCTTGGGCATAAAGATGCTCGCGGGCACGACTCGGACATCGAGTAAGATAATGTGGCTGCTATCGACGAACGCCATCGACGAAGGCTTGTATATCGATCTTTCGTCCCGTCCTTCGAAGCAAGACTCATGCTCAACCGCAAACAGCAGATCCGATCGGTATCGCCACGCCTCCTTTGCTGCCTCGTAATGTGAGGCATCCTCGAACGGTAGGCGGATGATCGTAGAGTGGTCAACATCGTAGGGATGGTCGCACCATTCATTCTTGGGCTTGAGCAACTCTTCGAAATCTTCGAGAAAGACGTAAGATCGATTTCTGTCTGTAGCCAGTGTCAGCCGGTGGAACTTCACATCGTGGCGGCGGCGTACGTACGCTCGAGTCGATCCACTCTCACCACCGGCGATTCATCGTCTGACCAAGGTTAGCTGATTCCGCTGTGTCTTCCGAGATCTGTGAGCTTTACGTTCTGCGGAATAATATTCCAGCTCTAGCCGCGGAGCGAAGTATGCATCCAATGCTTCCCACTTGCTCAGATGAGCATGAAGATCTGGCCGGCGCTTGCTGTAGGAGGGTAGAACTCCAGCGGGGCTTGAAAAGGGGGCGCCATTGCACAGTGTGAAAAGAAGAAGAGCCGGAAGGGCGCTCCACAGAGCTCGCCACGCCATTGTGGGCGGCCACAAAGGAGGATGGAATGAGAAAGGTGCGGTAGCAAGGGCCTACCTACTTGTGCTGTAGGTGGATTTAACATCAAAGCTCACCTCGGAGGGCCGTGTAAGTTCGATCCCTTTGCGGTCTCTCCTATCAGTACACACATAGGCCACCAATAGCATTCTGAGATGGTTGAGGCATGTGAGAGCAACTCAGGAGCTCTCTCATATCAACAAACATTCGACGCGGTTGGAGTAGGCTTTTAGTAGTAACTATCGTTGCTTACAATGTTTCAGTGAGTGAACCTTATCAGTGCGAGCTCACTGTTGCCACGCGCTGAACACATAGCAGCACTTGATCAACTCAACTAACAAGCAAGTTTCAAGCCCTCGAAGTTCCGGTTTGGCCAGTAGGCGCCCAATCATGTCCTGAACCCACTCACCATCGCCGAAGCCTTGAGAGCCGCAAGGTGGCGGTGGTTTCGCTTTGCGCGTGGGTTTGTAGTCTAGTCTTGCTCCCAAAGGTAGTCCACACGGCTTCAATGTATTGGTAGAACAGCTACGGCGAGCGATCAACGTCATCTGAGACGACCATGAGGAACTCCAAGTCCAAGTTCGTTCCTGGGGCGGCGAGATGACCCTCCGGAATACAATTACCGTCCCTAGCTCCTCAAGAATCCTATGCCGTGGTATAAAGTAGAGATGATACTCCGGGGCTCAAGACCATTGCCTGATAGTATTCGGCTAGTAGTACCAGTAGAGCGGTGCTGGCTCTGGCTGTGGAAACCTGGTATGAACGACCGCGTCCCGACGACTCCAGCTCGTTACACATGATGAGCAAACGAGATGGCCTTTCGGAGCTCAAGAGCCATCAACATTGGGGACTTGTTATCCTAGTCCGGGACAGATATCGTACATACTTCTGGTCCAAACCGGGTACTTGGGTGGTCCCTTCTATTTTAGACCTCCAATGGAGCAAGCTCGGTGGTATAGGTAGGCAAACAAGGCATCTGAGGCCTGGGTTTGGTGATGCACTGGACCGGCTCCAGAAAGTACTGGTGTATGTAGACAGGCACGACAGGACGACGGTGAAAAGGATGGAGCTCCATGTCGCTGCCGTTCCGCCCTCTCCTTCGGAATCGAACCGCTTTGACCCACTCCCTCGTCCGAAGCCCCGCCCTCACCATCCGAAAGTCAATGCATCTGGTCGTCTTCAAGATGGAGGACTTGTACTGTATCGCCGAGCTTCTGTTTGCTCCAACCAGAACCAGTAATCCTCGAATACCATGGCAGATACATCAAACGACGCCAAGGGCGCCTCGAAAAGCAACCTCCTCTGGCGACATCCTTCACCCAAGGACAGCCAGATGTGGGATTTCCTGCAACGGGTGAACAAACGTTACCACAAGAATTTCGAGACGTATGACGATCTTTACCAATGGAGCATCAAGAACATCGAGCAGGTTTGGGGCGAAATATGGGAGCATTGCGGCGTCCGGGCGTCCGAGCCGTTCAAGACGGTGGTCACGGACAACAAGACTATGTTTCCTAGGCCGACATGGTTTGAGGGGGCGAAGCTCAACTTCGCCGAGAACCTGCTGTACCCGACGCAGGAGGTTCATGACGATGCGCCGGCCGTGTTGGCGGCGACGGAGATGACGAGGGAGACGGTGTCATGGAAGGAACTGAGGGAGAGG
>JAKLLW010000187.1:0-48226 GCA_022814695.1 Neocatenulostroma microsporum
CTAATGCGAGATGTTGTCACTCAAGCTCCCGCATTCCTATGCTTCACGCGGCGCCCTGGCAAACACTCGTATTCGCCACGAAGTTATTTGTCGTGCAGCATGGCTCGGTCCTTGAATCCCATTCAGATGCCTACCGTAGTACAAAGTGTGTCGATCGTGACAGCGTCACAGAAAGCTTGGGCTAGATTGATATGCACACTCCCGCCGGGGTCTATTCTTGGTACGAAGCTGGCATACCAATCGACTGCTTGCTTTCGATAGCTCCATGGAGGTCCTGGTATGGTGATGTTCGAGCAAGTGAACGTAAGCGACGAGCGATATCATCGATCTCAGGCGTAATGCCGCTAAGCCGGCAACTATGCTACAGTTGATGCCATTCCCCGGAAGGCCAAGCATAGCGATGTAACAACGCCCACGACCAGCCGGACGAGGTCGGCAGCGAAGTTGAAGAGTCGTTAGTACATACCTTCCTCGTGATACCCCGCAAAACTTACTCCATTACTCCACGATTAGCAGATTGGGTTTCTGAACCTGCATTAAGTTTTGCACGATGGGGTGGGGCTTCCGTATGTTTAAGCCGCATGACCAGCGTGCAACCAGGATCTGCACGAGGCATAGTAAAGTCATGGTATAACCTTGCAGATCTGGCTCAGTAGCCAAGATTTCGCGGTTAGTCACCTGGCCCTTCGTCCGCAACGGATGCCTGTTATACCGTATGTGCGCGACTTTGCTACCACCCGTTCCGCAGACATGCGGCCACCGTGGCGAAACGTGCATATTTGATATGCTGTGAGCTGTCACCCGACTTTTCGAGCGCCGCGGAAGAGCATAGTGACCGCCACGACCTTGAGGTCCTATTCGTGGAATCCAGGGAGGCCCGGAAAGCCATTCCTGGTATTGACGCTCGTGCCGAGAGCACTTCCAATGTCACCGCTGCAATATACTCTTCGCCTACGCGCTTCAAGCCACCTGAAGGACCTCTTTACCTTTGGCCACAGATAACCGTGAACCGATTCGACTACTGCCCTGCTTTCACTACTAAGAGAGCAGTCGGATCAATGACCTGCCATAGTCATCTTGAGCATCGTAGGCAGTGGTCGTTTGCATAGCGAAACACTCCGTGAAGCCTACGATTAACAAATCTAAAAGCCTAGGCAGATCTACCCGACATAGGCTTCGGCGACTACTGCTCGTGACTGTATAGGAGTAGGCAGGCGGCCACGGCTATCGATGTTGTGTCCACGTCTGTTACTTAGGTCGACTCTTTCACGATGGAAGGGTCGTCGAGGGGTCGCTACTATTCTCGAAGTCGAGGAGAAAAGTTTGGATGTGCGTGGAGTTACTTTGGCCTGCAACCAAACTCTGGCACTATACTCGCTATATGATGGACATTGTAGCAGTACATGTGGGGATCGTGGCGGGGCGCTTGTTGAAGGATATCAGATAGGGTGGCTCAACCCTTATGCCACCATCATCCATCTCGGCCAGTATGCGTCCGCTACACACCAAACTCTAGCGCCATAGATGGTTCGATGACAGTATCATAGCGCCGCTTGTCGACGGCCAGAAGTACATGCCTGCAAGCCATTGCCAGTAAGCCCAGCCCGGGCTAGCACATGCCGGCGACGACTGCTCAACCAACGATGACTCGCCATTCTTCGAGTTGTCGCGCCATCGTCGCTATCCTGTGGCGTACGTAGCGCACATAAGAACAGCCCGATACCTTGTAGTAACTCTGGCATGCTTGCTCTTCCCAAGGCGATCCCAGCGGCATCCCGGATATCTTGACTGCCCCAAGCGCGCTACGAATGCTCTGCATGGCGCCATGAAGCTGAGAATCAGGCGATTCTAGCGATGGTAGTGTTACCGGGTGAGGGTCGTTGTAGCGTGAGCAATCGTACTTCGAGGAACATCCTGCCAAGGGTGGCGAGCATGCTTCAACTGAACTAGCGACGCTATACGTCGAATGTATCTCGCCGTGTAGCCCAAAGCCTGGCGATTGTAGCGCTGGGTGAAGATGTCTCGTGCGGTGTTTGGAGGTTCGAATATCTTGGTCGTGGAGGCTGCTAGGGGGTGTTCGGGACAGGGTTGGCCATATGAGAGCAGTCTTGGTGCCGCTATGCATATAATATGTATCGCTATGCTGCCTGGCCTGTAGCGATCCAAATGACATGTCGTGAGGATCAGGAAAGCGAATATCGATGACGTGGGTAAGCGGTGGAGAAGGCGAGATGGACAGCACGTTGCCGGGCCAACGCCTGCTGCTCTCTGCCAAATTTCCCAGGTGCTTTCGTACGGCGTCTTCCTCGCTATATAATAGCGATGATAGCGTAGTGCTTTGCTTCAAGAAAGGAGGTGTATTGCTGGTGGCGGGCAGTCTGTAGTAGAGGCTCCGCAGCAGATCCGGCATATCTCTCCGAGTGTATGACCGCTATGCCCTGTTCTTGTCGCGCTATCATCCTTGAGAATGGACGTTTATAGCGCGGTATTGACATCGCCGGGTACTGTCTTCTTTGGTGCAGTATCAAGCATCGAGATGGGCTTCCGGATCATGTACCCGCATCACAACTTCGCCGTCCATATCATTTACAGCGCTATCATCGGAATGGACTGGCGAACATGGCGCAACATCGTGCTCGAAAGGAGTGGCAATTTATGAGGCGCAATTGCATTGAAGGCTACATACCATCGCTCGGGGGCTGATGCATATGCTATTACTCTTCGCTATACATGAAATCGACGTCGCTATGATCGCCAGATCGCGCTCGTTCGACTCATCACACGCACGAGGCTGTAGGAGCGCTGTGGACTGAGTTCGCGATCAGATGAGGTGGAACAGATGTCTTGGCGCGCGCAACACCTTCACCAAGCGCGCTTTTTCTCGGTATTTCGAAATCTCCCCCGTGTATTGCGCGCGACATGATGGTCTGATGAGCATGAAATGTATGAGTGGGTGGAAGTATGCATACAGGGGTTCATAATGAGGCAGGCAAGAGGCAGGCGCGAGATACTTGCTGCGCGGTTTGAGCGTGACTAGACACGATACACGCAAAAGTCAGCACAGGGATGAGAATGCGCAGTGCGTATTGGCTTGGAAACGCGTCCGACGACTCTTCAGGCGCAGGGGAGGTGCATAGGAGGTGGCGTTTGTTTGTTGACGGTTCCTGTGACCGGGCAACACTTTCCGCGGGCGCAGAACTGTATCTCGCAAGAGCTTTGGCGTAGTCGCGCTTAACGGTACGACTCGCCGAGCTCGATTAGATGTAAAGAAGTCTGCAGCTCTGCAAGACCGTCAACGCAGCTTATCAACGGCATCCATCTCTTCTTCGACGTCGGTGTGCCAAGCCAAGCTGGCGAACATGCCTGACTACTTTCGAGACACTAGCTTCATGGACCCAACAGACGCGTTTTGACCATTGATCGACGCTCAACTCAACGATCGGACTCTTGCATTCGATCACAACCGAGAGCGTAGATCGCTACGTGTTTGTGGAAGTTCCTTGCGGATTACCGTGATCTCCAAACGAGGGAGACTAATTTAAGTTGCTATGTTGACTACCAGTATGCCGAACCGTTGGTTGTCTGAGTTCCGGTCTCTTTATTACTTGCTAACATTTCTCATCGTTACAATGGCGACTAGGCATTGCGCCTCGAAAGTTCATCGTCTAGATCGTTGCTACGGTCGTGCAACTTCACAGCTGACACTGGTGTCTCACGCCGCTACTCATTTCATGAGGCGATCTCCGAGCGATTGGGACTGCTTTGAGTTGCTGTATAGGCTACGAGTACGCTGAAGCTTTGATTTTGAGACCTAGTAGAAATCTCTGTTCTCCAATGACTGCTAGCATTGACTCTCTAACAAGCCACTGCCGTGCATACGTGGACTCAAATGAATGGACAGTCGAGTGGGAACATCTCATCGTTAGATTTCTCGTTGGTCATCGTCGAAGGGCGACAAGGCATGTCGCGGTCTCACCCACTTAAAGTGATAGCGATTGCTGGAAGCGCTGGTAAAGATTGTCAGTAGAGACTCTCTACAGTCGCGGGCGGTCAAAGCTTTGCTTACACCTTCCAACAGCCGTACAGTTGACGTACGGCAGCAGGGCAACATCTAAGGCTTTGCCCGTATGCTCCGCCTATAGCCAAAAGACGGAACCCATCCTGTACGCTCCCCTAAGTCAACTTATTCCACTCAGTCCAGAGTGTTGATGTCCTGCTCGGCTCCGAATTCCAGCACGACCCATTGACAGAACTTCTCGAACTCCATTGCCCACTCCTTCATCCGCTCCGCCCGTACACTTTTGCCAACAGACCCGGCCTTGATCTCCTGCTGCCACTCCTTGGCAGAACAGTCCTCGTAAGCAGCCCAGCGTACGCTGTTCTCAGCCAAGCTAGCGAGACCTTCAAGGCCGAGATTCTCCCAGCCTTGCAGTGCCTGCCAGAAGTCATGCGACATGCCACTCTTCCCTTGTCCCAAAATCGCCGGGTCGTCGTTGCAGAGCGAGCAGGCTACACCGCGAGCCAGCAGAGCCGGAAGTGGATGTGACAAGATACTGCTCGTCAAGCGAAGAACTTCGTTGGAGACCGGACAGCTCTCGATCAAGATCTTCTTCTCCTTCACCATGTCGATCAGCAGCGGGTGCTTATATAACGAGAAACCGTGTCCGATGCGACGAGTACCAAGCAAGACAGCGTCGAACAGATTCTCATCAGTCTGGTCGCCGTCACCCAGCGTCTCGCCAGCGTGGAAGAAGAACGGTATATTCACCCCCTCCTCCGCGCAACGCTTCTTGAACCAAAAGAGCTCCGGCGTCAGATCTGCAAGAGGTCGACCAGGGTCTTCTTGACCGACCAGATCGTAGCCCGCGATCAGCTCAGGGAACAGCTGCTTCATAGCGATGCACTGCTTCATGTCTTCGACAACTTTGCGCGTGCTGAAAGAACGAGCAGTAGTCCAGATCAGACGAGCACCCCAGAAACCTTTCCCTTCTTCACTTTCTTTGAAATTCTCGATCTCGTCTTCCAGTGCTGCTAGCATGCCTTCGGGGTCGTCGTCCGGTTTGTCTGCGCCTTCCTGCATGAAGGGTATGATGAAGATAGTACGCATGTCGACCCATCTGACGCCGTCTTCGTGTAGCTGTGAGAGGACGTTGCGGATCCATTTGCGATAGATCGGCTCGTAATGCTGTATTGACGCAAGGATAGGAAAGCAGGACAGGAACTTCCGCCAGACTGCGTTCAAACCAAGATGGTGCTGCAACGATTCTTCGTGCGTGACGGTCGTTCTCGATTTGAGCCAGTCAACGAAGGCCTGTTTGCCTCCTGGGAAGGACTCGGCAGCCTTGGTGATTGGCACGTGCTTGTTGGCTTCGTACTCTTCGGCCCATATCGATGTCGATGTGGTCGCCCTAGCCTGTGGAACGTATCGGAAGAGAAACGGCTTCCTCTGGCGATCTTCAGGACTTGCCAATGTAGTCTGCGAATAGATACACATGCCCTTCGTCTGAAGGGCTTCTTCTATAAGCCAGTCCAGATCGCCCATGGCTCCCAAGTGGCAATGCAGCAGCGCTCCCTTCGGCATCTTTTTGACGATTCGCCAAAGCTTAGAGGACTCCATACGTTCTTTGGCGAGGCTGAACATCATCCCTGGGTGCACCTCATAGCCTCCCTCTTTGGCCAGATTGTCTTCGTACTGAGCATTCCAGAGCGTTTGCTGCTCCTCAAAACGAATGGCAGAGATGATCGCAGAGGCTTCAGCAGCCATGGGTGACAAGGCTTCTCGGAAGACATGGTCACTACGCTGCCTCTTCTCTTGGGCCACAAGCGCATCTCGGCCGTCGAGATACTTTTGGATGAAGGGCTCATCTGGCCTCGGCACGCCTTCCTCTGCTATACACGCTTCGTCTTCGTCCATAGTCTGCTGTTCGTCGGGATCCATGATGGAAGAATGCTAGGAAGTCAGCAAGGTCAGCTTTGTGTTGTCGTTGAGCATTCACTTGGAGGCCTGACGCTCGGCGATAGGTGGAGTTAGACAGCGGGCCGATCCACGGCACCTTGTTCTCTCGCGTGCCCGCAGCGCCCGCGTCATTCGTCACGAGCTCCCAAGGCCGAGTCAACAGACATCTCTTGAAACACCCAACTCTTGTACGCACTCTCACCTCCTGAGATCGTATGTACGACGTCTAACATCTTAGACCTGTTAGGAAGGGAAATCCGATTGCTATGAACTAAGTCACAACATGCACTGCCGAGGTTTGTGCAGCCTGAGGCCCACGATAGCAACCAATAGTTCAGAACTGCCTCTCGGGCAAACCAGCTCGACACAAACTCGCCGATAGCAAGCGTCAGTTTAGAGCAGTCCACTCGCCTGCCATCTTTGTTCAGTATCATCCGCAATGTCTTGGTGGCAGAGAAAGCTCCTGAAGCATGTCCTCTCACGTACCGGCCTGCTTGACGAGGAGGCTCTCGACCAGAAGATCCACGGTATCGGACTAGGCTTCACATCGACTGTAGAGCTGAAAGATGTGGTCCTCAATACCGATCAGTTGAACAAACTGTTGAAGCTACCGCCAAACCTACGAGTGGAGACGGCTCGAGTGCTGTCGCTACGGGTCACTCTGCCGCTGAGCATCTCCCGCGCGGATCTTGTAGCAGAGGTGGACGGGGTGCTGGTGACGGTCAAGCTGAAGGAGGATATCGGAGGATCTGCGAAAGATGCGAAGGGCAAGCATAGGCACTCTACTGCAACACGAAATCCAGAGCACAGGAAGGTCCACCGCAGAATACACTCTCCGCCGCCGCCTCGACGAGCTGGCCCATCGGAGTCGGATGATGACGCGTACATACCAAGCGCAGAAGAGATTGCCAAGTCGTTCGTCTTGGACGAGCCCGAAGAAGAGCGGAGGAGATTACAAGCATCATTCGCAGCGGATACGAAGAGCGTGGACGAGTCTATTACGAGTGACGCAGGAGAAGTCGGCACCGGAGCGGCCGTCGGTCTGCCTGACTTCGTAGCTGGATACCTGCAGCGCTCTGTGGATCAGGCGCAAGTACGAATACGGAATGTAGAGGTCAAGATTGAGACAGAGCTGCCGAATGAAGGCTCGGACATCATTCCTGTGGTCCTGCGCCTGAGAGTAGGGTCGACAGAGCTCGAAAGCCTAGACCGTGGTGCTGAGACCGACCAGCACGGTGGCAAACGGCATGTCAAGATACAGGATGTCTCTCTCGACCTATTGTCGGATGCCACCGTCTTCTCCGGCCTGTCTGAAGTACAATCACAAGCTTCTCCGACTGCGAGCCGCCGACGATCCAAAGGCTCGACCAGCACCGCGGCATCAGGATTGAAGACTTTCGGGAGTCCAACCGCTGCCAATGCATCCATGCTGAGATCTCAGAGCTCAAGGGCCGACAGCCTGGGCCCTCCCGCTCCCACTACGCCTGCACCGCAAGATCAAAGCATACATGGCACTAGTAGCGAGATTGCTGGCATCGAAGCAGACTTGGCCTCGCAGGCTGCTCAGCAAGGCGTGTCCGACCTCGACATACAGCCCGGAGACGACAACGTTAGCTGGGGCTCGCGTCGAAGCAAGAGCAGCGCGCCTACAGAGGACCTTTGGAGCTCTGTCGCAAGCGAAGACGATCTGCCGGACTCATTGCTGCTTGAGCGAGCGCCTACGCCACGTGCACCAGCATCGAGAGGACACAGCCCAGCTGTCACTCGCGCGCGGCGCGCTGTTTCACCATATGATCGGACCTTTCGAGGCCCGGGGTCTTGGCCACGGCCCGATGAGAGCCCTGAACGGCAACGCTTGCAGCAGAGTCCAGGTTCGTGGCCGACGGGAGCAGAAAGTCAGCATAGTATGTTCCAACCACTCACACCTGGCCCGGGTATGGAGGATGATGATCCGATGGATAACAAACGGGTGGCCTTGGAAGCTGTTGCCCCAGAAACCGATGACATGTCGACGGTGGCAGGAGAGGATGCTTCTCCGCCTGAACCAGCGCCGAGTGACATGGAAGACATGGCTCAATCCCGCTTCTACAGCCACGAGGAAGCAGAGAGCTTATACATGAGTGCGATGACCCAAAGCCCTACGCTCAACCTGCCTGGTGCTTGGGGATCCGAAGCTGCGCTTAGCGAACGCTCTGCATCACCCGAGGCGCGGAGATCTCATCAAATCGACGAAGAGCTGCATAGTCCTCAGTCTAGCCGCGAAGTGCTCGATACTGTGCCTGCGGAGCCCGAAGCTGTTTCCGGCAATGCTACGCCCCGTCCAAGCTCACCCATGGCATTTCCGGTTGAAGATGCAAGGATGGCGTGCAAGCCGCTCCTTACCGTAGACGGAATCTCGTTATGGGTACCAATACAAGCTGGCGCTGCGGGCGCTGCCGAGGTAGAGATTCAGAACCAGACACGACATGATACACCTGCTCGGGCAAGCCCACGCGGCATGCCAGGAACCTTCTCTGTGTACTCCGAGCTTGGCGCTTCTCGTCTACGCGGATCGTCATCAGTCTATCCCGGTACGTCGACCGCTGCGTTACCACCGCGTCCTTCCGAGAGCAAGGCCGAGCCGGAGTCCTCTATAGACATCAGCGTCGGATCTGTACGCGCACAAGTCGATATCTCGTCGTGTCGTCTCCTTTACAAGGCGTCGTTACTGGTAATTGGACCGCTCAAAGAGAGCAATGCTGCCACGGACAAAAGCTCCCATTCTTCAAACAAATCGAAGACAGGGAAGTCGATGTCTCTTTCGGCATCAATTGGCAGAGTGCAGTTATCTCTGTTGGACCATCTACCTTTCACTCCCATGTCAGACTCAGACGTGGCACTCATCACCATGATCCTCACCGAGGTGTCCGCAAATCACGGCACTGATAACCTTCAGCTTCGCCTCGGACGAATCAAAGCATGGCTGAGTGGAAGCGAGCTGATCGCCTTTGATCGGCAGAGCACTCTCGGATCTTCTATAGTGCTAACGGAGACCACGCCGGACATCGAGGTCACCATGGAAAGCAAGAGTACAGTGCAGCAGCGACCGGTCACTTCAGTCACTGTCGAAACGTTACCAGTCAATCTAGAGCTCGACCTCGGGGCTCTAGATGATACGCTTGCATCTTTCGGTGGGCTCAGTGGCGTGTTGGAGCTCAGTAGTTCACTACTATCCGATCCTGCTGTAGGTTCACCCACGTCGACAGGGAAGCCATCCAAAGGCGTTCGTTTCCACGACCAGCCCAAGACTGTCCGTGCCGGCACCGAATTGAAGCTTAATGTGCGGTTCAACGGCGCCAACCTGACACTTCGCGGCGAGTCGTGCGCTGTCAACCTTCATATGACGACGTTGAAGCTCATACACCGCGAAGAGGGCTCCAGGGCAACCGTGGGGCAGGTCGTTATGTCCGGCCCTTACGTCTCCTCTCAGCCAGATGCTCCTGCCACCATTGACCTGGCTGACATACGTCTGGAACATCTGCAGGCGCCGCAAGAAAAGGACCTGGAGCGCCTGTTGGCGCTTGTCACGCCGCAGAAGGACAGATACGACGATGACGACGACATCATAACTTCCGTAATGATGAGCCAACGGAAGAAAGGCACGCTTGCAAGAGTCACGGTTGGCGATGCGAAGGTCAAATTGACCAGCTTCGACGGCTTGCAAAGTCTGACCAGCTTGGGTGACGAGCTGGGAAAGCTGTCCGTCGTGGCTAAGTATCTACCCGAAGACGACCGCCCAGGACTTCTCAGTCTGATCAGATTGAAGGCATTTGAGGCACGGGTGGCGGTCAATGACAGCTTTGGCGTGCTCCAAGCCACCGTGCAGGAGCTCCATTGTGCGCATGTCGGCCTACCTGCGCTCGTAGCACTTTCCATGGGTGACGTGCGTCTGTCGCGGCCTGAACACGGGGAGCTCGTTCATCCACTATTACCACCTGCCGAAGCCGACAACCTGCCAATGATTATGGCTCGCATGCTTGGCGGCGAAGCTGAGCCGACGGTCAAGGTTAAGCTCTTCAATGTCTGTGTCGAGTACAGTGTCCCGACCATACTCGCGCTGACGGGCGGAGCCGAGATGACTGAAGAGGAGGTCGTCGCAAAGCTTGCACAATCAGTAGTCGACATCACGCTGGTTCCAGCTGCTAAACCGGGCAGTTCCACTAGTACCGCAGGCGGAGCGCAGAAGAAGACGAAGCTTGATCTGCTCGTACATGACTCTGCAATTGGCTTGACGCCCGAGAAGCTGCCTTCGAAGGCTCTGATGGTTCTTACAGATGCGAAGTTCGCAACACTTGTGCCCCCAGAGCCAACAACAACTGCCAGCCTAAATCTTCGCAAAGCTGCAATCTTCATTACCAACGACCGCAATGTTGAGAGTAGTGACGTGCCAAACACCGGCCGTGGTGTACCGACCAACACCACGACAAGCACGCGGATTACAAGTTCTCTTGCGAGACAGCACTATACGTCAGTCGGCTCTGTAATGGCGGCGAAGATCCTAGTATCAGTCGACGATGCTGTCGACGACAAATCGAAGTCGGTTCAAGTAGACGTGAGCATCGAGCTGCTCCTGCTCGAGACCTGTGCGGACTCAACTCAGACACTAATCGCCACCTTGGGCGCTCTGGCACCTCCAGCAAAGCCAAGCAAGCAGCCTCAATACCTCACGGAGCCCATGACGATAGAAGATATGATGGCGTCTTTCACTGGTGATGCGTTTGCAAAGCCAGAAGCTCCGCCTGAGACCCTCTTTGACGTCGAAGAAGAACCAGATGAAGATGCAGACATGTTTCTCAACGCATCTAATTTAGACAACCAGGATGATGGGTTGCTTGCGGAGTCCGAGATGATGTCCAGCCTGTATGGGCCTGTCAGTGGTATGCTTGGTAGTCTCGATGCACCGGAGGATGACAGACCAGATGTTGACGACTTCGCCGAGACCGCTGAGAGCTTACTGGAGGATGACCCGTTCGAGATGACGATATCACCTGTGGATACCGGCCTTGGTGACGCTGCTTTGATGAGGGACCTAGCAAAGCAGTGTAAGCCTGCGATCAGTGAACAGCCTGTGGAGCTTGAGCCGTACGAGATTGAGGATCTGGGTTTCGATGCGTTAGGTGCTGATCAGCAAGCGCTTGGCTCGCAGCATCGCTTCAACACGCCC
Source organism: Neocatenulostroma microsporum (assembly GCA_022814695.1). Taxonomy (NCBI): domain Eukaryota; kingdom Fungi; phylum Ascomycota; class Dothideomycetes; order Mycosphaerellales; family Teratosphaeriaceae; genus Neocatenulostroma; species Neocatenulostroma microsporum. The sequence goes on from JAKLLW010000187.1 coordinate 11,160, forward strand.
TCTGTCAGAGCGCGAAAGCTCCATACTCCAAGCAAGAAGCAAGTGATTCCTTTCCGACTCCGGTTAAGGGATGCTCACGTCATTTGGAACATCTACGACGGCTACGACTTCCAACAGACGCGAGATGTGTTCACACATGCTGTCGAGCAAGTGGAGGCACGCGCAGAAGAGAGGAAAGCACGCAGGCGACGGTCCCAGAACGATCCTCAGGAGGAAGACAACCCTGTCATTGGAGACTTCCTGTTCAACTCGATCTATGTCGGTGTACCTGCAGATCTTGACGCGCAAGAGCTCCGTCGGCAGATCAATCGCGGCATCGACGACCTGGCCAGTGAGACAGAAAGCGTTCCACTATCCGGCATGTCTCGACCGACGGCCTACTCGGCTTCTGGACGCCCAATCCGTCAACAGCCTCGACGAAGACTTAAGCTTGAGCGCAGCAAGGCCCATAAGGTAGCATTCGAACTCAAGGGTATCTCAGCCGATGTGCTCGTCTTTTCGCCAGACGCTCCAGACGCCGTCAGCTCTGTGGATGTCAGGATCAGAGATGTCGAAGTGTTTGACAATGTGCCCACTTCGACGTGGCGCAAGTTCTTGACAGCTCTGGATGAAGGCCCTGGGACAAGAGAAATGTCGAAGCCAATGGCGCACATCGAGGTGGAGACGGTGAGGACTCTTCAGGACTTCGCTGCGTCTGAGCTTGTCTTACGTGTGTCGTTGCTACCACTGAGGCTGCACGTCGACCAGGATGCATTGGACTTCATTGTCAGATTCTTTGAGTTCAAGGACGAGAGCATGTCCGCTTCTTCCACCAAGGGAGAGCAACCATTCATCCAGAGGTTGGAAGTGGAGACTGTGGATCTGCGGCTCGACTACAAGCCGAAGCGAATCGATTACGGCGGCCTTCGATCTGGCCACACGACTGAGCTCATGAACATCATAGCACTGGACGCCGCCAACATACGTCTGAAGCACGCCATCATCTACGGAATCAAAGGCTTTGAGCCATTGCATAAGACTTTGAACGACATCTGGATGCCGGACGTGCAGCGCAACCAGCTGCCTACCGTGCTTGCTGGTCTAGCGCCTGTCCGCAGCCTTGTCAACATCGGCAGTGGTGTCAGCGACGTGGTCGCAATACCCGTTCGCGAGTATCGAAAGGACGGCCGCATTGTTAGGAGCATACAGAAAGGTGCGTTGCACTTTGGCAAGACGACAACGTCTGAGCTTGCCCGCCTTGGTGCCAAGCTTGCCATTGGGACGCAGAACATCCTGCAGGGTGCCGAAGGCCTTCTGTCGCCTGCCTCAGCATCGCCCAGTGGCCGTCCCAGTGTTGGACGCCGGATCTCTTCAGACCACAGTTGGCAAACTACTGGTCAGGAAGAAGAAGACCACGAGCAACGAGCCATCTCAGCCTATGCCAACCAGCCCATTGGCGTCTTCTCAGGTCTTCGCTCCGCACGCAGGTATCTTGAACGCGATCTGCTTACCGCCAGAGACGCCTTCATTGCAGTGCAGGGCGAGCTGCTTGAGAGCGGAAGTCCTGGTGCTGCTGCCGCGGCAGTGGCCAGATATGCACCAACTGTGATATTGAGACCTGTGATTGGTGCCTCCAGGGCCGTAGGCACGACGTTGCTTGGTGTTGGGAACCAGATTGATCGAAAGAACGTGCGGCAGGTAGAAGATGTAAGTGCCTCCTGCAAACGTCAACAGTGGACAACAGCTAACCAGATCCCAGAAATACAAGAGCCGGTGAAAGACGAAATGCATGCTTTCGACGCGGGTTAGGGCATAGCGAAGGCGTTTCATACCACGTCATGTCATTGTACATTCGCATCGCAGATACCCCTCAGTTGATGCCGAAGTTGTCCAAGGTCCCGTCCAGGACAAGCCATGTCTCTCGCCGTGGTCAGCGGTATCCAACATACTACAGTCCGCAAGACATTGAAGCTTTATGCCGCCGCCTACCAAGAGTCTCCGTCCTGCCTTTGACGTAGTTGCTCAGACTTCCCTTTGGAAGCAGATATGGGAAGTCCACTGCCTCGAGCAAGGATCCCAAGAACTATGCGAAGGTTAGCGAGTGCCCCCAGCAGCACCATAGTCAACAACTTCACTCACCAGATACCATAGGATGACGCTGCCAGCCAACGAGAAGATACCACCCCAGATGCGAAAGGTGCGCGCAGACCCCTCGTTGCCATCCGCCATGTAGAAGTACGATATAGCCAAGCACGGAAAGCATACTGTAAAACAAGCGAAGAGCAGCACATGGCACAGATCCAGCCGGACGGAAGCGATTGTAAAGAAGAGCAACGTTACCCCCATGAAGATCATCAACATCGCATAGCCATCATGATATGCCGTTTCCGACGCTGTCGTGTTGGTTCCATAGCCACTGATGGCATTGTAGAATGGTACCAGCACCGCACCCGTAGCTCCGAAGTATCCGCCGAGAATGAGAAACACCGCTGCATTGAAGGTCTCGCCATTGACCCACTCCCCTATCCCGCAAAGGATCTCAAGCAAGCATCCCAGGTAGAAGAATGTACCCACGGCCGCGCTTTCGTTTCCATTGGGACCACCGCCAGCCGAGGAGCATGATGGTTGCGGGTGTGTTGGCGAGGAGGAAGCCGCCGAGTCCGACTGGCGTTGGGTTTCCAAATGGTCGAGGTGTGGTGGCGGGTGAGATCGTTGAAGGGAGGGAGACCGAACGCTCTATTGTCTGGTAGATGGGCTTTCGAGGCGTCAGAGGTGATGCAGTGGAGCGATAGTCTGGTACTGTGTCCGTTGGCTGCTCGGGGAGGCGTAAGTTGAACGAGAGGTGTGTACTGAACAACAAAGAAATGTCCACCCTTATACATATCCGTCTTCGTCTTTGTCCTTTGTCAACTTTGCGGAAGCTAGACACCTACGACTTGGACCAACCCGTCGTACCTGGTCGTGAGCGTTGTAGCCGTACAGGAGCACAGCATGTCCAATGACATCGCGAGCGCCTTTTGGTGGGCGAGCTGGAGAGTGGTAACCTATGCGTCGTGGGACCTTTAACCCTAGCAGCGCCTTCCACCTTGTTGGCTTGGTCAGCTCTGGTACGCACCGAATGCGACAGCCAGTGTCCTTCGCGTTATACAGTCAGAGATGTGGGTGAATCGCCTTGCAGGACGGCTGAAGGAAGGTCAACAGAACACGGCCAATGCTCTAATGGCTCCGCTCGTTTGTCTTAGGGTTAGGGTTTGGGTGATAATCAGCATTCACTCCAGCGCTCTGGCTGCCGTATGATATTTGTACTCTCTCGACATTTGGCTGAATGGGACGCTTCTGATCATCGTGGGTATCTTGCGGCGAGCTTCGTGGGGTTTCCAGTGATGCCGTGGTTCACGGATCGAGCACTGAGAGATCGAGATGTCGAGCCAAAAACAAACATATGAGCATTACATACATGGCGAGGAACTCGGCAATTGGGTGACCCTGGGGCCCGACCAACCTATGAGCAGACTCAAGGCAACTCAACATGGCAAAACTCGAAGATACGTGTTGTATATCGACACGGCTGGGCTCTGATCTACCCGTGTAATGCCGCCCAAACTATCAATGCTGTTTTGTTCCGAACAAAGAGATCCATCCAGATGCGCGAACCCAGGACTTAGCCATATGCAGCGTTCCATTGTTTACTACCCCATTGTGCCTCGAGAGTGCCTGCGGAATCGAACGTCGCCATGTATCTGACTACAAACCACACTTCGACTGAGCGGTGTTGCAAGTGAGCTCTAACGGCAGGGATGGACGACTCCCAACTCGACCCGGCGCTCCAGCGCTTCCTGAACTTTATGATTGGACATGTCGCGGATGGCACACCGAACATGGAAGCAGTTCGCAATCAGGTCGTTAACGATTGGTCATCCAAGTCGGCGGACTTCCAGCTGCTCATTGACCACCATCTTAGCCAGTTGCTCGACCACTATGCTGCAGTGAACGCACACCTCCTGACCACTGAGCAGCTCAGCAGACAAGCCGAGGACGCCCCAGAAGGGACTCCTCAGAAAGGTCGACGACTGCGCACGCTCTCCTCCACCTTAGATCAATTGATCCAAATGCGCCAACAGTCCCAGGAGAGGACAGTCTCCCTAATAGAACGGTACCTCGTTCCGATTGGTTTCATGGGTGCGCTTCTGGACCTAGCCCGAACGCGAATACAGGAAGAAGCAACGGCAATCCAGCAAATGCAAAACTTCCACGCACTTGTGTCAAAACGCATCTCAAAGTTGGAGGCGCAACCTGGCCTAAATCCGCGGAAAGTACCCTTCTACGAGGATCCTGGTCGCACCGGTGGGCAGATGAGAACAAACATCACGAGTGGGCCCCTCGAATACCAGCCCGATACCTCAGATATAGAGCCAGGCAATTGGCAATTTGCGAAGATGCTCGGTGGCGGCATGGCGCAAGCCGCTTTATGGGTGAACGTTGATTCCCAGGGCAGAATCCGGAATCGGCTTGTCCGGAAAGATACTCACCTCGATGCGGCAAGCTGGGCAGACGCTACGCGCTGGTACGGCGATATTCGCGATGCTGCCAATCGCATCCCAATGGAGTACCATTGTCAAAAGCTTCTGCAAGAGCAACCAGAGGCTCAGAATGTGGTGCGAGCGCTGAAGTGCGAGGTCGACATTGAGAACATATTGTACCGTCTCTACCTGGCCTTTTGTCCATACGGTGACTTGTGGGACCTCGTCTGGTCGTACAAGAGCAACAACGTCCTCTTCACGGAGCCTTTCCTTTGGAGGGTGTTCGAGGCGTTGGTCAATACGGGTCTTATAATGGAACGGGGCGGCGTAGACGGCAAAGTTGATGACTGGCTCCAAGTTGTCCATAGGGACTTGAAGCCGCCCAATGTGTTCCTGGACCTAAACCCCAAAGAAGGACAACCATATCCACGCGGGCCCACGCCCAAGTTGGCGGACTTCGGCCTATCGATCCAGACCACACCAGGCGACCCTTTGAACCCCACCATATACAGACGAGCAGGGACGCGAGGTCATCTTGCACCGGAGCAGACGGCTTTCATGGACAGGGAAGATGGTGCGCCTGTGGACTCGTTCAAGTTGCTAGCTCACACCAATGTCTGGGGCATCGGCTCAATCATGTGGTCCCTAGCTTATCGACACCAGATTTTGGCAGAAGACCAACCCAATTATCTCAATACAGCCGTTGCCCAGGAGGCTGGACAGCAGCCATCATTCCACCTCGATAGTTGCGCCGGAGATCCCAATGATGCTTTGCACTTGTCGCAAAAGCTGAAGGATACCATCCATAACTGCATGGAGTTCAACCCTGCAGAGCGTCCCAGCTTCGAGGCTTTGAAGGCCATAATCGATGATCATATCAACGATTATGATAACCAGACTGATGGTGACATGGGGACGTATATGTTCCTCGCTGCGGACGGGAGGCAGGATCCACATCCTGAGTACGATGTTTTCGGTCTTGTGGATAATAATTATGCGCTGGGTATGGCGCTCGACGGATCTGCGGGTTCTCAGATGACACAGAACACTGGACCCACTGCAGGCGCTGAAGCTCCGTTCTCGATTGATTTTACTTAGCCCAGCATAGCATGTGGCTGCGAGATCCAATCGCGCCCTTACGGTCCTCTTCTCCTCTCCTCGGGCTCCATCGGGTGATGAAGGCTGTGGCGCGGAAAGAGACTTCCGTAAATAAAGCTGAACAGTCGACCACCACACCGGCTGCGTTAGGAAGTCTCGGATGTTGGAAATTAGATCCTCAATTGCTCATACTCGTCATCCTGGGGAAAGCCCAGATGAAACCTTCCACACTTCGCCCAGTCTAGTACTGCACCATCACCCATCTCGAAGTCAATGACTCTTCCGCCTTTCTTCTTGTCCTCGCTCAGGAAGCAGCTCTGCAAGCCCTCTCCACTGACCTCCTTCTGCCACGTCGGTATACAGAATCCAAATACGGTACCCTTCACATCCCATAGAGTGGCCTGCTGAGTATTGAGGTACTTGAATGAGCCTGTGATTCGAAACGGCAATGGCGTATTTTTCGCTCGTCCCTCAAACAGCTCCTTGACTCGCTTGTGCGTCGTTCCTGTCGGTGGCTTCAGACGCTGAGTCGGCTGGAAGACGCAGACCATCGTGTGAGGCATCTGATCCTGCTTGTCTGCCCTCTCAGCATCGCCGTCCTTGTCCAACGCATACGCGACACTGTCAATTTGTATCATGTCGTTCGGCCGTTCTTCTTCCTCTTCGTCGGACTCGAAGATACCAACACCGTGCGTGCCATGGTTGGTCAAGAATGCCACAGGAGGACCTCCCTCCTTCAGACCGGCGTTGTAGGCGGTACGTAGGGAATACTGGTAGATATCGTTGGGAATCGATGCTGGTGCCATTGTGCGTTCGGGTGAGATGACTGTGACTCGGTCGACTGCTGTGGTGAGCTTTGAGTGCCAAGGCTGGTGAGGTTTGTACGAAGACGAGATGCAACTGTACACGATGGAGAGAAGAAACTCAACTTGCCTTTCGCTCGATAAGATGGAGCTCTCTGGTGCATTTGCTATTTCCCGCCGACATGCAGTGAGGGGCCGATGAATGGTAACCCGATATCGCACTATGAGGCTAGCTCAAACGCCAAGGAAACGACAACAACAAGCCCACCGCCTCGCACGGTCCGCCTAAATACGTCTTCCATCAACAGTCCAAGAACACGCTCGTAGACCACGACGACAGAGAGGTCGCCAACAACAACACCGTGACCATAGCATCGCTCGGCCCCACAATCCTCTGGCACAGCTCCTCCACCCATCTCACTGTAAGACGCTTTTGACTGGTCTTATCTCAGCAAGGATGGGGCTCACCTTTGAGATACGGTATACCCTCTGAAAACGATCGTTGAAAGACGACAGCAGTGAAGTCGCCGACTAGGATGCGAAAGCGATCTCACGAGACAAGCGCTTACAGACCTGCAATGATCGCCAGCCTGACTAACTCGCGACGCCTGTGCGGCAGCAATGCTGGCGCTCGGGGCTGAAGACTCATGTAGGGCTGGCATGGTCTGTAAAAGAGGTAGTATGGAATCTCGTGTTCCATTCATCTTCTTCCCATGACCTGCTTCCTACCGTCTTCCGTGTTTCTCGTAGATTGTAGGCGACATGCCTCTCAACGCCCAAGAACACCTTCACATCCCAACCAAGGATATCTTGTCCTGGTGCTTCGATGACCGCTCCCGATACGACCCAGACAAACCTGTATGAGTAGCCACTACCAACGTGGTCATGCCGTTACTCACTTAACACAGATCTACATCGACTGCGCAGATCCAAAGCGCTCCTACTCCGCTAACCAGGCCTACACCACAATCCGAAAGCTCATAGCAGGATTCCAAAAGGCAGGGCTTCAGAAGGGCGACTGTGTCTGCATACACGCCTTCAACAACGTACGAGTGCCACGCGAGAGCCGGCGTCAAAGGGTGCCAGACTGACATCGACAGCTCCATTACCCGATCATCGTCCAAGCCATCATCGGTGCAGGAGGCACCTTCGTCGGCACCAATCCAAGCTATACGGCCTATGAGCTACACCATGCTCTCAAAGTCTCTAAAGCCAAGCTCATCATCGCTGAGCCCGAGCTCTTGCCCGCCATCAAGAAGCCCGCCGCCGAGCTCGGTATCGATTCTCAGCGCAGCATCTTCCTCTTCCCAGCGCAGGACGGACACTTTATGGCAGAGTACCCTTCGTGGCTCACACTCCTCGAGCACGGAGAGGAAGACTGGGTGCACTTCGATGACCTCCAAACCGCAAAAGAAACCACCGCCTTCCTTATGTGCTCATCGGGGACCACCGGGTTGCCAAAGGCTGCCCAATTGAGTCACTACAACCTTGTAGCCCAAACCACACTGGTCCACGAGAATCCAAGACATCCTGAGACATTCGACGTCTCGAGGATAACATGCCTGCCCTTCTTCCACGCGGCTACAGCACCATATACGCATACCTCTACGCTCCGGACTGGCTATCCAAGCCATGTCATGCGGCGATTTCAGCTACACGACTTCTTGACGTCAGTCCGACGGTTTGATGTCACGGAAATGATACTCGTGCCGCCCATGGTTGTGGCGATCGTCAATTTAGCCAAGGACCCTGCACAGACGGAGTATGTGCGTAAGTGCCTGAGCAGCGTGCGAGCCGTACATGCCGGAGCCGCACCGCTGGACAAAGACACGCAAGCGGAGCTGCAGAAACTCTTACCGGAGGGTAGCCCGTTCTCACAACTATGGGCTATGACGGAAACCTCTTGCGTTGCTAGCTTCCTCTACCACCCTGAGAACGACAGCACAGGCTCCGTAGGCCGCTTCATGTCCAACCTCGACGTGAAACTTGTGGACGACAACGGCAAGGAGATCTGGCCACCGTGCGACAAGCGCGGTGAACTCTGCATCCGCGGGCCTACAATCATCCGAGGCTACCTCGACAACCCTGAAGCTAACGCCAGGGACTGGGATGAGGAAGGCTTCTTCCACACAGGAGATGTCTTGTACTGCGACAGCAAAACAAAGCTATGGTATATCGCGGATCGAAAGAAAGAGCTCATCAAAGTCCGTGGGTTCCAGGTAGCGCCCAATGAGCTTGAGGGTGTGTTGTTGAGCCATCCGGGTATCCAAGATGCGGCTGTTATTGGGATTGAACTTCCTGGTGAGGGGAGTGAAGCGCCGAGAGCGTATGTCATCAGGAGGCAGGGAATGGATGTTACGGAGGGAGAAGTGAAGGCGTGGTTGGAGGAGAGGCTGGCGAAGTATAAGCGTCTCGACGGTGGGGTGAAGTTTGTGGAGAATATACCTAAGACGGCTTCGGGAAAGATATTGAAGAGGTTACTGAGGGACGAGGCGAAGAGGGAGATGGGTGCTAAGTTGTAGATCTATGAACCAACGGTATAATACATCCTGCGCAAGATGTTAGCTCGACTACTGTATACATGGAGCTTCGGAAGAGCGTGGAACACGACGATCGTAGTGCGGAATGATTTCAGACAATATTGAGAAGATATGTTTATGCTGGCGTGTAAGCATGTCCAACCAGAAACGAGCGGTTGGACGGAGTCTTATGGCCCCAGCTTCTGTCATCATATCTCGTAAGTGTGCAGTCGGAGTTGAGAGGCTTACCATTGGCGCCATACACATATGACCGTATGCAGCTATGCCTTTAGAATCCATTCGCCACCGTTGACACAGCCTTACCTCCCATTTTGAAGTGCAAATCCCCTCTCAACCCTTCCATACCAGGCGTGTGCGTGAAGCCTTTCCTCAGCACATTCCCAGGACCGATTTCCTGCGTGAAACCCATCTTATGCCAGTAGTCTCCAGTCTCCTCAATCGAGTAGTTCGCAATCAACCGCTTAGCGCCTTTTACCCTGATAGCATTGGTCAAAGTCTCGAGCAACAGTCTACTGAGTCCCTTGCCGCGGTACTCAGGGTGAGTGCAGAAACAGCAAACCTCCCAATCCTCAACCGCCTCCGGTTCAGGGCGAAGTCGCGCCTGCGGAGTCAACTGCTCAGGTTTCGAAATTGTGAGTTTGCCGTTCGTTGCCATGGCTTCGGTGAAAGGGTCATTGATGCCTGTTACCCATGTTTCACCGCGGAAGGGCAGGAAGCCGGCACATGCTATGGGCTTGCCACTGTCGAAGATGACTACGAGGGAGCCATTGGGTCCTAGTTCTTTTGCTAGGCCTTCTGCGCCGGTAACAGGGTCGGGGTTGAGGCGTTTCCAGGTGGGTGGAAAGGCTGCGATAGACTTTGACAGGTAGGCTGATATGATGGTCACGTGGAGGTCTGGCCACCAAGTCTGGGTCGGGAGGGAGGAGCCGGGCACGATGGTGGTTTGGAAACCTTCCATGATTGCTGTGAGAAGCTTGATGGTACCCGGAGGTAGCTTGCTGGTGGTTACCTCGAGTATGTACTGCTCACAATCCATTTCTACATCTCAAGGGAGGCGGTGTCCTTCGATGAAGACTCACCTGTCTCACATAGGGCGCGGTGTCGCCTGCTCGTCCATGGGCCTTGACTCACTGTCACTCACGGATCCGAACAATGTCGTCGGCCGAGCCGAGCTCACTTGTATCTCGCATGCCGCATGCGCGCTCGAGGGTTAGCAATCACCAGGCTAATGTACGGTGTATGCACTATGCAAGCCACGTTGAGGCTGTTCCTGAGGAGCCGGAGGCAAAGTCCGCTCAGCCTCGCGGAGACCCGTATGTGTACTGTACAAAAGCGCACGGCTGAACATCGAGCTGCTGTAGCAGATTTTCACCATCGACCTGAAGAATGTTTTGGTGAAGGTGTTTGTCGTCTCGTTAGGAGTTGCTGCTGACGACCTGATCCTTGATCCTTGCACGCCGCGCAACGGCTTGTTTGCGGAGTTGAACAGGCCCGCCCATATACGTCACCCATCGCATACGCGGATTGCTTCGCAAGCAGCTTGCCGACGAGCCCGCTGCTAGGTTGATACTAGTAGACGGTGGCAGCTGTCAGGTACAATACATCCATAAATGTATATGGGCACATGCCGATCACCAGTCTTGTCTGGCTCTAGATGCATTTGCGAGCGAGTTACAAGAATTGAATGAGACGATCGGTTGGAGGGACATCTGGACGAGGCTGTGGATGCATGTGAGACAGCACAAGGAGTGCATCCAAGATGTCGCAACAATCATGGCTCAGCAAGGTGAAAACGGGCGGGAAGAAGGGCTTCGACTACACTTGGCAGAAGTTCGACTTACTGGGAGCGCCGGTGAACAAGTTGAGCAATAAGCTGGGCAGTGAGGCTTTCTGGCCGACGACAATGGACAAGGAGAGTGACAAGGCTGCGAGGATATTGAAGAGCTTCTGTAGTAAGTCTCCTCCCACGCTTTGTTGCGGATGTGTGAGACAATGTCTAACCGTGGCTGACACCATTGGGCAGAGGACGGCTTCTACGCAGAAGAAGAGCGGCAACCTGAAGATGGGCCCAAGCAGAAGCAGAAGGTTGTCAAGAAGATACCTGCACAAGTCATAAAGAATGCCAAAGGTCTGGCCATCTTCACAACTATGCGCACGGGACTGTGGGTATCAGGTGCAGGAGGCTCAGGTATACTCGTTGGCCGTATGGCAGACGGGTCGTGGTCACCACCCTCAGGCATCTTGCTGCACACAGCCGGTCTCGGTTTCCTCGTGGGCGTAGACATCTACGACTGCGTGGTCGTGATCAACACAGACGCAGCTCTGCAAGCTTTCACCCAGATACGGTGTACACTCGGTAGTGAGATCAGCGTCGCAGCCGGCCCAGTAGGCGCAGGAGGAGTACTCGAGACTGAACTTCACAAGCGACAAGCTCCCGTCTTCACTTACATGAAGAGCAGAGGCTTCTACGCCGGTGTCCAGATAGACGGCACAGTAATTATTGAGCGGACCGACGAGAACGAGCGCTTCTACGGCCACCGCTACCCCGTCAAGGAAATTCTAGCCGGCAAGGTTCGACATCCACCGTACGAGGTCCGCAGACTCATGGAGACCATCAAAGCCGCGCAAGGCGACACGAACTTCGACGCCAGTGCCCTGCCTTCAGAGCCACCACCAGGCGACTTCATAGTCGAAGACGGAGGCCACACGTTCGGTGTGCCAGACAAGGAGGACCCAGACCCATATGGCGTGCAAGCGCTCGAGAAGGAGGGCATGGGGTTGAAGGAAGCAGGTACACACAAGCGAGCTAGCTGGGAAGAATTCGCCTTCAACCCTAGCCCAAGCAGCCCTATCCACCAGATCTACCAGCGCAAGACCAGCAGCGAGACACCCCGTTCTGGCATGAGCAGACATAACAGCTGGCGAGCCAGCGCCTTCTCAACATACAGCGGTGTCGGAGAGCCGAAGACACCGAGTAGTCTAAGGAATAGCATGGACCAACCTCCCCCTACTTCTGCCACAACCTCCCGACCGCCTTCTGTATATACAAACATGGCTACACAGACCGATTTCCCAGTAGACGAGACACCTACGTCACCGAACCGAAGAAGTAGAGACGCCATCAGTCGACGGAGCAGCAAGGCCAGTTTCGCGAATAGCCATCATAGCCCCCACATGCAAGAAGTACCCGAGAATGAGGTCCTGGAGCCCTCACCTAGCCGGAAAGAGCCGGAGAATGCGAGTCGCGCTAATGGGTATACCACGCCTCCGCACACACCGCCTGCGACGGAGGGGACAGCGCCCATCAAATTGGAAGACCACGAGGACGACGAAGCCAATGACGAGGATGAGGACGTTCACATCGAAGAACCGGTCGTACAGTCGGTACGGACTGTACAGCCGGTCTCGCCTGCGAAGGTGATGTCTAAAGCTCGCATGGTGCAAGTACCCAAGCGAGGGCCGCCGCCTGTGCTGCCGCCGAGGAATCCGGGAAGGAATGGTCCGCTGGTGATTGATGCCTCGCCTAAGCCTGCGGATGATGAGCCTTCGTCGGCGGTTTCACCGGGTGTGGAAAGGAAATCTTCTGAGGAGAAGGCGGCGGTGATATCCGCCCCCTTGGAAGATCAGCCTAAGAGCGAAGTCGACGCGGTGAAGGAGAAGATGGATGATGTGAAGCTTGATGACGATGATGAGGAAGAGGAGATTAGGGATCCGTGGGCGAAAGTTGAGGACGCACGTAGACGGGGGAGCGAGGAGAGTGCGAGGGCGATGCCGGGTGCGTTCTGATTCTGATTCTGTTTGATGTGTTGTTGGAGAACGAGCTTGGTGTTGGCGGTTCGCTTCAGTGTTACGAGGTATGATGTTATGATGAGAAGTATTTGGGGCGTTCATGAGCAAAAGCGGCAGGCCTGCGGGACTTGGTATCTGTATCTATATTGTTCGTGGAAGGAGAGATTTAGGATAGAGCAAAACGCATGACAAACGGACACGTCCATGCTGCAAACGAACCCAATATAATTCGCGGCGACCATCCTTGCACGTGCGCCCGCGTTCAGACGTGACGCGTGGGGTTCGCGCTCATTCTCTTCTCCCCTTTCCTTCCACATTTTGTTTCAATCCACTCTCCACACACAACAACCCCCTGCCCGTCGTACGGCGTAATCGATGTGATGTTACCTGACTGGCTCTCTGGTTCCTACAAACGCTACAAGGAGGATACCAATCTATTCACGACTTGGTTATCTACCAATGCGATCAGCACTGGATTCCATCTGGATGGAGCGAAGAGCAACTCGCAAGCAACTCGCAAGCAGAAGGCCGCACCTACCACCGTGGTCAAGGTGACAGTGCGTCAACTGGTGGAGCAAGCGCAGCATGTTGTTCGACAGCAGCCTCGAGTGCCCGTTCCGCAGAGTGTTTTCACTGCGGCCAGAAGAGCGGTCTCTGCTCGATCGAGATGTGCCAAATGGTATCGAACCACCTTCGCCAGCACACAAAATGAAAGTTTAGAGCGGGAAAACCGAGGACATCAGCATTTCATCGACTCTATGAAGTTCATGCTTGCTTGTACTGGAACCGAATAGCTCCACTTCTACCGATGCGCAGAGCCAAGGCAACTCCAAAGCCACAAGTAATCGCTTTGAACTGCTTGATATGGGCGGAGACAATGCAGATGAAAACCTGTCCCACGCGGACTCAATGCCTTCAACATCCATGGAGACGCTAGGCATCCAGGAGAAACACTCACCAAGCGCACTCTCTCGGGAGTGGATATTCAGAGCATATTGTACGTTCCAGGATTTCAACGACATTAGAGAGTATCTCAGCAATGTCTGGCGGGACCATCGAGACGGCAAGATCAATCTTGTCGTAGCCGCAACCGTGACAGAGACCGCCTTCCACATGATGGAGGAGCTTGAAGAGGAAACGCTACGGCCAGTAGTCGATGGTCAGTCAATGGAGCCAATCGATACTGCCCATACGTTCCACCAGCTTTGCAGCTACATGCGCGGTTGTACCGGGATGCCTGCCAACGAGGTGAACGACATGTGGGACGTGTCGTAGTGGTTGTGCCTATGGATCAAGCCCCTGCTCGAGTTCCTAACTCGGTCCCTCTACATTACGAAGACGGCTCTGCCGGGTCTGAACACTTACGATATCAAACGCGACCGGTCCAAAATGTCGGCGCAAGAGAAGAACCTTCAGGACCAGTGTACGCTTTGCTTTGTTGCTGGCGGCATGTTTGAACGTAGCAAGATGCTGGATCACGGGTACATCCTCGCGATCCAGGACCGGATCACCAGTGTTATTGACGAGGTTGTAAAGAGTCACGAGGGGAGAGAGTCGGAAGCCAGTATATCTTCGGTGTGGCTCTTGTTCGGACTCCAGTGCTTGGTGGATATACACAATATTCTCCAGGAAAAGACCGACGTGCCTTCTAAGAGGATGAAGGTCGTCGCGAACGTCTCGAAGTCCGTCCAAACGGATTATCGGAGGTTCTTGACTTCGCGGTACATGTCCGGCCTGAGCCGTGAGAGTTTGGGGAACGAAAGACTGCTCGCACTCAAGGAGATACTGCGGAACACCGAGAACGACACGCTCGGCCATTCACGTGAGCAGCTGTGTGCTCGCGAGGCCCAACAATCTGGTAAACACCTCCGGGATAGGATTGTCTGGTTGCGAGATGCACCACTGGCGCAGGATCCCGTCCTCTGTGGTCTGTATACGCTCACTATACAGCTCCACGGCCAGCAAACAGGGCTGATCAGTGCCGACACTTGGTGGGCAATCTTGCCGGTCGCGCACCTATACAACGCGCTCCGCTCTGAAGGCCTCTACCCAAATACATGGCCAACTATGGAGACGTTGATTTCCGTCCATACGCCTGAGTATGTCTTCTATGGTGGTCGGCCCACTACGCTCCATGAATATTACACCAGAATCCGCTTGAGCAAAGGATTGCCTGCGGACATGTCACTGCCAGCATCCGCGGTAAGGGGCAAGAGGGTCAAACAGTCCCGACCGGAGAGGACCTTGCGTGACAAGACCGGTCCAGTATCCAAAGCGCTGTTTGACTGGATCTTTGCGCACTCGGATATGAACAGACTGAGGTCGAACGGGATGCAATCGGGCGGCTTCTTGACTCCGCCTTTGCAGAAACTTGCGAACAGTGGCGTCAACAAGACGCAAGTAGTCACTGCAGAGGAAGATGCTTTTCCACAGATGGGGTTGTTGGAGTTTGTTCGAAAGTCTATGATACATGAGTTGCCGGGTCTGACCCTCGACTACTACGGTCTGAACGAAAAGTGCATCCGCATCTTGCGCGCACTTCGTGCTGAGTTCTGCAACGCCTTCATAATGGCCGGTCTTCGGAGCCATGAAAAGGAAGCGGAGTCACTCTACCACGTCGTGGAAGACACAATACTGTTCGGTACCGCAAACAGGGCAGTTCTGCAGAAGGTAGCCGACATCCTTCGACAGGAAGTTCAGCGGAAGACGGAGCTGACTGAAGCGCCTCCAATGATCCCTGGTAATAAGTGGCGCTCCACCGCACTGCGAGTGCAGGGAGTGTTGATGAAACTACCGGGATAGTCCGGGTTAGCGTGTCGTCCCCAGTATTGATCATGTCTCTAGGTGGAGTGCTGAGTACAATTTGTCGGCGCATAGTCTATGCCATCTATCAAGAAGCGATCTATGTCCTGTCAACGCTGTTGTATATCTCCTCTGTAGTGCTGACTTCTAGCGTGACCGCACTCGCTCCAGCATCAGCCGAACTGCTGAAAGTTTCCGTAGCTTCCTGAAATGGCAAGGGCTCCGTGCTGCCTTGCATACCACAAAGACTCCAAGCTCGCAAAGTCGCAATCCATGCACCTAGCAGTATAAACGAGTGCGATGCGAGCTAAGCCTGCTTGCGCACGAGTCAGTAAGGCAATCCTCATGGTGAAGTGATAGGGTAGATTATTATCCACCTTCTCAGCACCTCACCTCCTGCCCTCCAACATGTCCACTCCAAACCCACCATTCGCACTCTCAAGATGTACGGCCGAAGACTTACTGGATCTCGTGGCCATTTGTTACGAGTGCATGCCACCACCAGTCTGCAAACTCCTCATGGGCTGCAGCACTCCTCTGCTACCCGGAGAAATGTCACGCATCACAGCAAAGTGGACCCAGCGCATGCAAGACGACCCAAACTACTTCTGGATAGGCGTCAAAGACACCGAGACCGGTAAATGGATCGCCTGAGCAAACTGGAGAGTCTTCTTGAGCGGCACTGGGGGCATGCGGCAAAGCAACAGTGTTCCAGAGTGGCTTGGAGAACAGGATGTAGAGCATAGCAAGGCTCTGATTGCCAGCTTCGTTGAGGCCCAGGCGAGATTGATGCCTGGTCCGTTTGCGCGTAAGTCCTCACTCCGATTGTTATCTGAGATTGCTTTTCGCCTTGCTTAGCTCGCCACAGACCTCCACATCTGCTTCACGGACGCCAAATACCGTCGTCGAGGCGCCGGGGCGATGACCATCAAATGGGGCTGCGATCTCATGGATCAGCTATTCCTGCCGGGTTACATCGAAACCTCATCCGAAGGCACACTGCTCTATGAGACCTTCGGCTTCTATGGCGTGGAGAAGTTGTACATTCAGGAGGAAGAGCTCGGGCTCGCCATGAAGCGAGATGCTCGACAGACGCCGATCATGGGCGGTAAGGCTAAAATTGTCCGTTGACGTGTAGTGGTGCCGAGAGTTGTACGAGGGCAGTTGTCAATGGAACTTGGCCCCCTACTCCTACGACATAAGCAGTACGAGAGCTTCTGTATGGACTGACGAGATACTTTCAGTGTCATGCAAGCCTGTGGCAGAGAGGAAGCCGTACAAACTGCTCGAGGGCTAGGGGCGTTGTGCGGTCATGAGATGGGAGAGCGGCAATGCCCTTCGTTAAGCGCAGCGCTCGCTCAGAGTCGATGATACGTATCGGATCTGAAACAATCTGATCATCAATTACTCGTGGTGGTATCTCGTGCTACAACTACACTACGCGCAGGTGACTCGCCCCTCTGTTAGGCCCCATAGTGGTCTCTCGGGGCCCAAACACCATGCCCATGAGCCTGCTGCCCGACCTTTTCAGCCTGGGGACATCTTCTCTGGCCTGGACCTAGACCTGGTAGAAAGGCTTCTCCGGCACCATACCCACAAGCCTGTTCCCTTCCTCAGGCCTGAACTTGGGGTTCTTGTAGAACAAATGCGCCTCCTTGCTCAGCGACTCCACCTCGCTGAAGTCGAAGGGCTGGTTGTGCTTGAACTTGGTCAGATCGTAGACGCCGCGAGCGTACTCTGGTGCGATGTTGTAGATCCTACAAACATTGTGTAAAAGATTAGCCTATACTCGAGGCACACGAGAGAACGGTTGCCTCCTGTCTGGGTAACTTACTGCGCCAGATACTTCTTTTGGATGATAGGGAAGTTGACGTGCGACATCATCTTAGCAGTGTTGTGGTGCAGGTTCTTCCTCTGCTGCTCCGTCATGACCTTCTTGTACAACTCCCTCGGCTGGTCGTACTCGCTGAGCTTGCCCTCATGGTAGTAATGGCTCTTGCGGCTGACGATGTTGTCGGAGACCTTGTACGGCGCTTCGGCGACATCGGGGCGGAACTTGTCGGCGAAGGAGTTGGGTGTGTATTGCTTGTTGCCCGAGTGGTTGCCGTCGACGCGCATTTGGCCGTCGAAGTTGACGGAGGAGAGGGATTGGGACATGCTGGTCGCTGTTAGCTGTGAGGTGGGATGGGACGGCTGAAGGTGAGGTGAGACTTACAATGGGCAGTTCACAGGCACCTGATGAAGGTTGATGCCAATGCGGTGGTATTGCGCATCGCGGTAGAAGAACATGCGGAATTGGAGTAGCGGATCTGGTGAGTCCTAAGAAGCGATGGGCACAAGGGTCAGCAGATGTCTCACAAAGGCTCGAGGGCTTTCGAACGTCTGAGACGGCCTCCAGGGGCTTCACCCATCAGCTACGTACCTCGATACCCGGCACCATGCTGCCAGGGCTGAAAGCGGCCTGCTCGACGTCTCGGTGAAAGTTCTCCGGGTTCTTATTGAGGACGAGGCGACCAAAGTCGTGCATCTACATTTCATCAGCAATTGCCTGCAAACCATGTGAACGTCGGCATCGAGACTCACCGGAAACTGCCCTCTCGGCCATATCTTAGTAACATCAAACGGATCGAACCCAAGCTTCTCCGCATCAGCCTCCTCAGGCTTCATAATCTGCACCTTAGCAGTCCACTCAATCTCCTGCCCAGCCTCAATAGCCCCCCACAACTGCATCTTGGAGTAATCCGGGTTCTCTCCCGAAATCCTGATCGCCTCAGGCTCCGTGAGCTGCTTCTGTCCATGCTTGGCAATGAAGTGGTACTTGATATACACAAACTCTCCATTCTTGTTCACCCACTTGAAAGTGTGGCAGCCATAGCCGTGCTCGTTGATCCAGCCATCTGGCGTGCCGTGGTCGGAGAAGAACATCAAACCGGCATGGTTGCCTTCGGGGGTGCAGCCGAGCAGGTCGAAAGTCGCGTCGTAGTCGAGGAAGAAGTTCTTTGGGTTGCGAGCTTGGGAGCGGATGACGTCTGGGCCTTGGATTGGGTCGCGGCAGAAGAAGACTGGGAAGTTTAGGCCGACGATGTCGTAGTTGCCTGTGCATAGAAGTCAGCGGTCGAAGCCACAGTGAGAGGATGGGATGAGTGCTGTACCTTCATGAGTGTAGAACTTGATAGCGAAACCTCTCGGGTTCCTCGCCTCATCTGGGAACTCACGCCCGAGCGTCACAGTGCTGAACCGAATAAAGATCGGAGTCTTCTCACCAGGGCGCTGCAAGAAATCGGCCTTGGTCAAGTCACTCACATCCGCCGTCGTCTCGAAGTATCCAAAAGCACCGGACCCGCAGGGGTGCACCATACGCTCGAGGTTCTTAGAGCGGTTAAAGTGCTGCTGCTTCTGGAGAAGGTGGACATCGCTGATGACCGGGATACCGCCGATGGTCTTGGAGTGCTCGGGGTCAGGGAGAGGGATGCCCTCGTTGTTCGTGAAGTAGGGTCTGTCGTCTTCGCGGATCCCACCAGAAACCTGGCCGGAGACTTTGGCGATGATGTCCATAGGACCCTCATTGGCGCTCATCATGTGGTGCATGCGGTTGGCGCGGGACTCGCCGCCCTTGAGGGTACGGCCGACTTGGGCCATCGTGTCCATGGATAGGAGGTGAGTGAGATTGATTGTGCTTGGAAGCAGTCTTGTAACGACGGAATCAACAACGGGAGGTCGATCTGTAAACAAACGACACGGAAACGCGTAGATGGAGAGACGAGAGCAGGAAGAAGTACCCAGAGAGAAGAAGGGAGAATGTCAGTTACTGACCGCTCTGCTTCAGTGTCTGTCACGGTGATGCCACACTGTCATGTGCCTTGTCGCAACTATATCGTCACTCTGACAGCTGAGGGCTTAGCCGACATATAGGTGCCCTCATCGTGACAACCGGAGCTGTATGCGGCGTACATTGGAGCCAACGGCAATGCAGATCGCGTCAACAATGACTGCGATACCTCATACTGCCTTGTTGAAGCCTCGCGTGATCTAGACGATGGGGCAGTTGTTCCTGTCGCCGTTGAAGTCGTCTATCATCGTGATGCGCCTGGTGGTCCAGGTGAGTCGGGTTCTTGCGAGCTGCTGTCAGTAGCATGGCGCGTGATGGACGTGTCGAGGTGTAAAGAGGCAAAGTCAATGACGAGATGGACGCGCTCCCCCACTACGCGTGAACCTCGGTGATCATGAACTCAATGTCGGCGAACGGAACGATCACCGCAGATGTATCGAGTCATGAGAGCTCTTTGGTGGGGCCAAATGATTTTCGAGATCGGAACAGGAAACAGGAAACAGCAAGGCAGCATCAACAACGAATATCGAGACAACCATGGCAGATCCAGAAGCTGATGGTGTAATGGTACCCGACCTCAACCCGGTGAACTACCAAGAGCGTCTGGAGCCTTCGACAGCCGACGAGACGACCAAAGAAGCGAACCCTCAAGCGGAGGTCTTGCCTGGTGACTCGGAGACGACGAAAGCCGAGAAGGTCGAGAGACATGGTGCACCCAATGGCAGTAACATGCATGGTGCAAGCGACTTCGAGGATTCGGCGCCTAAGAGACGCAAGCTCGACACCGAACCCGCCTTGACTGCGGCAGAGCCTACCGAAGAGCCTGGAACACTTCCACTCGGCCGCAGGAAAGGCGTCGCTCCGATCAAGAAGGAGTACTTGATTGACGTCTCCAAGACATCGCAGCCTACCGCTGAAGCTCCCGATGACGATGCGGCCGAGGCAGGAAAGAGCAATCAGCAGTCTACGGGAGGCAGAGGCGGGCAGAAGACGAAGGGTGGGCAAAACCACAACAGACAGTTCGGCAGCTCGAGGGATGCCATCCAACTGTGCAAGTCAAGGGATCACGCCAATGAGTTTGACGAGTCGAAATGCCAGTATGGAGAGAAGTGTAGGTATGAGCACGATATCCGGAAGTACCTGAAGGATGGCAAGAGGGAGGATCTGCAGACGCTCAGTGGCCAGTGTCCGATCTGGCAGATCAAGGGCAAGTGTCCAGCTGGGTGGAGATGTCGATTTGCTAGCAGCCATTCGAAGGTAGTCGAACGGGAGGATGGGAGAAAAGAGCTAGTGCTTCTAGAGGAGAAGAAAGCGGAGACCAGCGGAAACGCTGAGGAGGAAGAAGAGGGCGTCGGTGTGGTCAACGTGGTCAGCCATGTCGAGAAGATCAAGTTGCGGAAGAAGAAGCACCAGACGAAGAAGGCCGACAAGTATCTGGAGTGGATGAACAAGTACAACCAAGATCCAACGAACGGCGTGAAACGCAACGATGCCGAACCACCTGCACAGCTTGTCGACGATGAAGGCATACCGATCAAGAACGGCCTTGCCGATCAGAGAGCCAGCTACGTCGAGCCACCTTTCCGCGCATCAGAGAAACGCCGCATCTACTACGGACCCGAGACACCCGTTCTGGCTCCTCTCACGACCCAAGGCAACCTACCATTTCGCCGCCTCTGTGTGTCACTCGGCGCACAGGTGACATGGTCAGAGATGGCCATGGGTCTACCACTCCTCCAAGGCGAGAAAGGCGAGTGGGCGCTCATGAAAGCTCACGAATCCGAGAGCACACCACCCGCTTACTCGCCGAAGAACATCGTCCACGACTACGACAATAGCAAAGATCTGAAGTTTGGTGCACAGATCGCCGCAAACAAGCCTTGGCTCGCGTTGAAAACGACGGAAGTCCTCACCGCTCTCTGCCCGTCGCTTCGAGCCATCGACTTGAACTGCGGATGTCCCATCGACCTCGTCTGCCGTCAAGGCGCTGGGTCCGCTATGCTGGACACCCACGCTAAGCTCGAGAAGACGTTGCGAGGCATGAACGCCGTCTCAGGCGAGACACCCATCACAGTCAAGATCCGCATGGGCACCAAAGACAAGCATCCTACCGCCGAGAAGCTGGTGCAACGCCTTGTCTTAGGCGGACAGGAAATGCAGGATGCCGATCAAGGACCTTGTGGCGTTGCAGCAATCACTCTGCACGGAAGGAGCAAGCAGCAGCGGTACACCAGGAGCGCGGATTGGGAGTACATCGCCTCCTGTGCCAGTCTCGTCAAGAAGCTCAAGTCTGAACGTTCCGGCGTTACGGACACTGCGCGGGAACCGGATGCGCGTGATCTAGCACCCAATGCTACGAGCGACGGCCTACCTTACTTCTGCGGCAATGGCGATGTCCTCTCACATATCGACTATCAAACGCACATCGCTGAGTCCGGGGTGGATAGCTGTATGATCGCCCGCGGTGCGCTTATCAAGCCATGGATCTTCGAGGAGATTGAGTCGAATCAGTATCTTGATAAGTCCGCTTCGGAGAGGCTGGGATATATTGAGCAGTTCGTGCGGAATGGGCTGGAGTACTGGGGCAGCGATGAGATCGGTGTCGGTACTACGCGGCGCTTCTTGCTTGAGTGGCTGTCCTTCAGCTGCCGGTACGTACCGATCGGGTTGCTGGAGTATTTGCCACCGAAGTTTGGGGACAGGCCGCCGGCTTTCAGAGGGAGGAGTGAGTTGGAGACGCTGCTTAGCAGCTCGAACTACAAGGATTGGATCAAGATCAGGTGTGTTATGCTCACTTCTTGGTGTTGGAAACCTTGCTAACGGGTGATTGCAGTGAGATGTTCCTCGGACCAGCGCACAAGGACTCCAACTTCCAGCCGAAGCATAAGAGTAACAGCTACGAGATTGAGGCGGAAGGCTGAGACGGCCTTGTCGATGGTTTTACCGGACCGGCGAGACGAATCCGACGAGGTGGTCAACTACCGAGCGTGCGGTGAGATGAGAGAAGAGCAGAGGCGGGAGAGAGCATGTTTCTGCCGCACGGACACCGCGGACATGGAGGTGTGCATGACTGAGAGTACGTATAGCCACTGGCTGGAAAGATCTCAGCTTTCACTCACACAGTGAATGTCGAATGCGCCTCTATCGTGTCTGCACATCAGTGAATGACATGACGTCACCGAAACGCACAGCTTAGCGTTCGTGCCTTCCACAATTTCTCCTTCACTTTCAACCTCAACCTCGACTTCAACTTCAACTTCAACTTCAACTTCAACTTCAACTTCAACTTCAACTTCAACATCGATTTCAACATCAACTTCAACTTCAACTTCAGCCTCAAGCTGAATTGCATCTTTCCAGCGCTATCAAACATTCCGTCGAGTTGACCCGCTACAGCAACGGAGCGCAGTATGACGACGAAGCGCAAGGCGGAAGGAGGTGATGACAAGTCCACGAAGAAGCGGCAGGTTGCTGAAGGAAAGGTAAGAGATTTCTTGCTGATATAACCTGACCAGACACCTGACACGTTCAACAGCAGCCAGATGAAGTCACCGACCTCGAGACTACGCAAAGTAGACTACTTGCGCTGCCTCCGGAACTACGTACCGTTATTTACGAGTACGCCGTGATTGAGCCCGAGCCGATCACCGTTAGCGCCGAGTTGCGTCCACCAGCGTTGCTGCAAGCAAACAAGCAGATACGCCATGAAGCCCTGGAAAGCTGGTACACGCAAAATTGCTTCCGCTTCACGATGCAAAACTGCGACGCTTCACTCCTGATGGCTTTTCAAATCCACTATGAGTGTCTCGGCATTGACACACACGACTTCAACGTCCAGTTCCAGTTTCGAATCGGCGATGTGCCGCAGCCCGCAAACTTGCTGGACTGGTGTAAGTTCAATTACGAATACGGCGGCAAGTTACCTGATATGGATGAGGACTTCGACGGATACAAGAGTGTGATTGCTATGGCGCTTGAGACAGTGGGAGAGTATCGAGGCCTTGGGGGGACGTGGGAAGATTGCGAGAGGACGTTGAAGAGGTGGCTTGCTGTGGTGGGCAGATTCGAGCCGGGATGGTCGCCTGGGAGACAGGAGTCGGAAGACGCAACCAGCGACTTGGCTTGAGCAGCGATCATCGGAGTAGAGGCATGTCTGTGGAGTGGTAGTATCGCTGCTTTAGTATGTATACGTGTTGCTGGATGACGATCACGCACGTGATCCATAGTCTCCGGATCCGTGCCTTCCACTTCACAACAACCCCACTTCAAAACACCTCCCCACAACACCTCCCAACAACACCTCATAACATCTTGCGACTTTCACCTTGGACTTCGAGCTTCATTGTCTACAATCTACATACACCATCGCAAAGCAAGATGGCAAAGAAGCGCAAAGCGGAGGGTGGCGACGGGGATGAGCAGACGAAGCGAAAGGCCGCCCGCATGGTATGCAGTTATCACTAATCGCTCTAAGCATGATGCGGAGGCTGACTTCCGCATCAGCAGGCGAAGGAGATCGGAGCTCGCAATGCCACCGAAAGCGGATTGCTCAAGCTACCGGCCGAACTGCGCAACACCATCTACGATTATGCGCTTTTGCAAGACGACGACATCGAGGTCACGGTTGATCTGTGCCAACCCGCTTTGCTAAATACTAGCAAGCAGATCCGCCAAGAGACTCTGAAATTGCGGTATCTGTCGAGCAGATTCTTCAGCCGCGTTACCAATTGCGACTCTAGACTCTGCGTCGCTTTCGATCAACACGCTGCAGAACTGGGCTTCTACGGTACAATCACACCCAGTCTCACAGTCATAGTCGATGGACAGCCTCATTGGCAGAATCTCCTCCAGTGGTCCAAGCATGTTTTCGACCGAAAGACTGATCCCCTAGACAGGGGTGACAGCGATAATGAACTGGAGGCGGTGGTTGTCACAGCGCACAGGATGGTTAAGCGTTGCGCAGATGGCTCGGTGACGTGGTCAGTGTGCGAGGGGCTGTTGGAGGAGTATCGGCACGCTATTGGCAAGTTCCAGCCGAAGTGGCTCCAATAGAGTCCACGGAAGAGAACAGCTTCGTTTTCAGACTCGAATCTGTAGGTAGCGATATGCGAGTCGGAGCGCAGGTGAGTTGACAGCTGCATCGGAGTGACTTAGCCGACTCGCAGTTCCCGGCCGTCGTGCCTTCCGCTGCAGAATTTCCCACCAATCCATTCTCAATGTCGACATAACATCAACTCCAACCCACAACGTGCTGCACATCGACCTACTCCGCCAAGTAACCTTCTCCCACAGGTGCAGACAAGATGCTCAAGCGCAAAGCAGAAGACGACGGGGCCAAGGCCAAGAAGAAGATCAAAGCTGCTGATCGCAGGGTACATCTCACTTCCATCACACTTCCGCGCCCGGGGAACACCAAACGAGCGAAGCTGACGTTCGGTCCAGATATCAAAGAAGGCTACGCTTCGCAATGCGACGGGATCTAGGTTACTCGCCTTGCCGGCCGAATTACGCGAAACAATCTACTATCAAGCACTCGCCGAAGCCGGAGAGATTAGAGTGAGCGCTCAGCTCCGTGAACCTGCGCTCCTCGGAGTGTGCACGCAGATTCGTCACGAGGCAATAGACATCTGGTACGCCAAGCGCGAGTTTGTCTGTACAGTTATGGACTGCGATGCATCCCTGGCTCTTGCGTTCGATGCTCGCCGCAAGGCCTTCAGAATTGGTGGAACAAGCGGGTTTAGACCCTGCTTCTTGAACATCGAAGGACAGCCTGACCGGCAGAATCTGCTTCGGTGGTGCAGGGCCATCTACGAGTGCGCAGCGGCCGTTATGGAAAAGGCGGACGATATGGACAACCTCGAGAAGATCATCGCGGCGGCTCAAGGCCTGACAGAGCGGTTTCGATTGACTGGCGCGGTATGGTCCGAGTGTGAGAAGGCATTAGAGGAACTACGGTACGCGGCAGGAGCTCTGCATCCGAGGTGGTTGGCGTGACGGCCTGCGATGGCGCAGTCAGAGGAGGCATGCGGCAAATGAGATCCACACTCGACTGGGCGCGCTCTCGGAGGAGAAGCGCGAGGAGGCATCCCGAGACCGTCAGAATTGCATTCGTACCCGAAAATGCGGACAGCTAGGGGTGGCAAGAATTCGGTACAAGGGCGTGAGTGGTAACCGCGAACAAGGTAGTATCAATGGCCAATGTTAATGCGAGCAACATGAACTCCCCTCGATGTGTGCAGATGATGTCACAGCTTTACTGCGCTTTTCGTTTCCAATCTTACCAGTCTTGCGATATCGGCTCGCACCTTCCCACGCACAGCAGCTACATCAGTCCTGCAAACGACATACTTCCGATCATGGCGCTGGAGAGGAAAGCTACGCAGTCTGAGACCGAGGGCAATAAGCGCAGAACGCACACTGCAGTGGAGGAGGTACTGAGCTCACGTACGGTAGTCGCAAGCTCGTCGCTGACAACGTTCTTAGGTCCAGCCAAAGTCTCGAAGTCGATTGCTCGATCTACCAGCGGAATTGCGAAACGCCATCTACGAGCTTGCGTTGCTCGAAGCTACCAATATTCAGATTACTCCACAACTACGAGCACCGGGCCTCCTAAGCACTTGCCGACAGGTCAGGAAGGAGGCGCTGGCGATATGGTACGGCAACGACACTTTCGAGATCACTATCAGACGATGCGATGCGTCTTTGGCGATGGCATTCTCCAAGATTGCGAAGCAGGTCACCCATCTCTTGCCACGGATCGGGTATACCATTTACGGCAGAGAATGGAATAATCTTGTTGGGTGGTGTGAAGGAGTATGGGTAGGACACGTCCGTCTGGTGGTAATGGCAGAGGATATGGACGGTGAGGAGGCTGTGGTAACAGCCGTGCACGACATTGTGAAGCAGTCCCAGGAGTCACACCGAACGTGGGAAGAATGCAAGAGGGCATTGCAGACGATGCACTTTGCGGTGCGCAAGCTGGACACCCGATGGGCGTGATCACGGGAGGCGGTAATGAAGCTCGAGAGGTACAAGTGCTGTAGCAGTGAACGTGGCAACTAATAAGCCGGTGTTTGTCCCTCGCCCGTGGTTTCTTGAAAGCTTTCTCCAAGAAACCTCCTCTTTCACAGATTCCCATGCTCCCGAGCTGAACTTTGGCAACACTACGATACGCTCAACGCAACTGTTGGTAACACAAAAAAGTCATGGCGCTGAAAAGGAAGGTGCCGCCGACCACCAGGGTAACGAGGTCGAAGAAGCGGGCTATGACCGTACCTGTCTGTGCCTTGCCTTCCAACTACGGAGGATCCCACTAGATGCATTCGCAGGTCAACTTTCAATCCGAATGCCCTCTTCTGGAATTGCCCGCAGAGCTCCGGAACGCCATCTACGAATACGCTTTACAATACAACGACCGTGTCATTGTCGACTCCGCCCTCAAGCAGCCAGCACTGCTACACACCTGCCAGCAAGTTCGACATGAGGCCCTGAAACTCTGGTACACCTCCAACAAGTTTGCAATACGCATCCAGGACTGCGATGCGGCCCTTCTGAATAAGTTCGTAAAGCACATAACGACAATCATGAGCGAACGCCGTAACGATGCGGAGATCTACGTCTCCCATAACGATGGAAAAAACTGGGCCAATCTCCTGAAGTGGTGCGAGGCCCTTTAGCGCAGCGAATCCGCCGCGCCACCTGGGTTGCAGGGAGCGGACGGGAAGAGAGCAGTGGTCGCAGCAGCATTGGAGATTGCGAAGAACCATCGGGGCTTGCCGTGGGAGAAGTGCGAGCGGTCGCTCGATGCGCTGCATTTTGCCGTGCGGGCTCTCGACAGCGGCTGGGCTTGAGTAGGATGTGCGTAATGGAGATCCATAGAGGAATTGCCAGATCCGGACAGGTTCTGGAGAGGTAGAAGGCCTAGTACGTTCGAATGTGAATGTGAGCTTTGAGCCACCATTTGCCAGTGATGTCATTCATACGAACCTTTCTGCTGCTTCTTCTTCTTCCAGATGTTGCCAACCGCTTCTCGCAACATCACCGCTCCTACAACAAGTGCTAAGGCTCCAACCACGTACCTCATAAGTATGGCGTCGAACAGCCAGGCGGCGGCTCCACCAGCAACCGATCATACGGATCCTAAGCCTCTTGACGATACAGTATATCATACTTCTCCAATACCTCTCTAGCAAAGTGCTGATCTTCACAGACCGAGCAGAACGCCAAGTGCCTCCTGCTGCGACTGCCACCCGAATTACGCAACACCATCTACGAATACAGCTTAACAGAGGAGGACCGCATACTTGTTACACCGTCATTGCGGCAGCCGAACGTGCTCCTTGCCTGCCGGCAAGTGCGTGAAGAGTCCTTGAAGATATGGTACCTGTCCAACCGCTTCCGGGTCAACGTGAGAGATTGCGACGCAACGCTGCTCGGTAAGTTCCACCGCCATTGCATTAGCGTTCTTCCGGCGGATAAGGTGGACACAGGCGGGCAGTTCAGCGGTGGCAAGCATTGGGGGAATCTGTTCGCTTGGTGCAAAGATGTGCATTCGAAGGAGACGGTGAGTCTCCGAAAGATCACCCTGGAGACTATGTTGAGCAGGCCGGGTCTGGAGAGTAAGTACGCTGTCATCAGAGCAGCGCACAAGATCGCGGGGAAAAAGACGAGCGGTGGGAGGTGTGCGAGGAGGAGCTGGAGGAGCTGCTCCTTGGTCGGCCAGTTCGACAAGGACTGGCTTAATTGAGGGGCGGCGATACGGGGTCGCCTGCGTACGAGGGATGCCGAAGTTTGCGTTGTGGGGACGTTGTCCCACGCGTGTGGCGATTGCGGCGAACAACTACCGTGCAATGTAGACGCACGTCGTCCGGCATCATCGGTGGGATATCGCACGGAGCTTATGTCGTTTGCGACCAAAGGTTTCTAGCGCATATGCATGGTATTCGCCATCAGCCTGTGGCGAAGGGCGCGAGTGAGATAGATTGTGTGCTGAAAAGGTGAGTACTGCACTACTCACAACTCAACTCACACCCTGAATCCTTTCCTGACCCTCCCTTCTCCGCCTATCGTACACCCTGTTCATCGCCGCTTTCACTTCTGGATCGCTCCTGATCGTATTCTGTACCAACCACTCCTTCAGACTCGCCCGCAAATCTTTCATCGCCGGCTGCGAAGTGGCGATGGGCGTGAGCTCCAACGCCATGAGCCTGATGAGTTCCTGGTCTGCGACCTTCGCTAGCGCATCGATTCGCTCGAGCTGCTGTGGTGAGACACCTTCGCCATCTTGCGGGGTGGCTTGCGGACCTTGTAATACGGGTCCGAGCTGCGAGAGTGCAATGAAGAACGTGATCGCTAGCTTTCGCAGTAGTGTGAGCATCTGGAAGACCAGGTATGGCGGTCTCATCTTAGTCGCTACCAGAAGCGGATTGATGATCTTCGTCAAGAGGGCCGGGGCGTCAGGTCTCATCATCGTATGCACTTCCACCACGAACAACGTCGCCATGACCAGATATCGCCAGAACTTTCCTTGCTGCAAGTAGCCTAGCAAGCCCAACAACACCAACACACTCCCGCTAACGGCATAGTACGCCGTGGTGCGCTGGACTCCTGTGATAACAAAGTCCCGGATGTTCTTGCACTGCCGCCACTGCAGGATCTCCGGGCCAAACCTGTCGTATGCGAATCGTTTCGCAGGGTCGACCAGAACATCCCTCGCCAGCTTTAAATTGACATAAATCGCTTCCACACCAGCTCTGTCGCCGCCGGGGGGTACTTTGTCGGGATGGAACTGCACGGTGAGCCTCCGGAATCTGCTCTGCAGTTCCTTCTCGGTTGCAGTGTGCGGGATGCCTAGGTCCTGGTAGAAGTCGCCGGATCGTCGGATCTGGTAGTCTGCTTCGTAGATCGTATAACATAGGTAGGCCAGGATCACGACGATGAAGAGGCGCTTGCGGTCCTTGGCGAAGCGCTGGGAGCCCGGCGCGGGTTTGGGGTCGCCGGCTCGGATGAAGATGGCATAGAGTGCGGTTTGTAAGTAGCCGGTGACGAGCTGCGTATTCCATTAGCGAATAGGAGGGTATATGTGGCGCTCTCGAGACATACGTTTGGCAGGAAATACCAGCCGGCGAAGGAGAGGAGGTCGTTCGCCATCTCGAGAGAAGTAATGATGCTGTGTTATCGATGCATATTCCAAAACAGATACAGGATCCTCTCGATATAGGGTAGTCAAATGGTCCAGAGGTTCGAGCAAACAGTTGTTGTCGACGAAACGTGTTTGTACCTCGGTGTCACATGCAAAACCTCCGAGAAAGCCAGAAGTCCGCGTAACGAAATTTTGAGACAGAAACCCTTTCCCGAGAATGCTCACATCGCAAGTACAAGCAGAGGAAGCATCGTGGGAAGTCACTGAGCCACCTACAGAGGCAGAACATCGCCCACAATGCCTGCAATGTTCTCCTCGCTCCAGACGCCGGAGATGGCGCAGAAAAAGAAGAAAGACAAGGGCACCGCAGACGGCAGCGAAAAAAAGCGCAAGCGACAGGACGGACAGCAGGATGAGAATGCAGAGCCGGCCACGGAGTTAGAGCCAAAGAAGAAGAAGAGAAAGCCCAAGACTGCTCCGGTCGCTCCACCCACGCCGGTCACAGAGCAGGATGAGCCAGCTGTAGCCGGACCTGCACCAGTAGAGAAAAGCGCAAAGAAGAAGCGGAAGGCCGGCGACGATGGCAAGCAAACCAGCGAGCCTTCGGCGAAGAAGCCAAGGAGCAGCAAGAAGCATGACACGCAGTCCACAGGGGGCGAATCAGCAGCGCAAGGAGTGGTGACGGACGCGACACCTTCGAAGAAGCGCAAAAAGGACCGACCGAGTTCCGTAGCTGGAGAGCCGGCGAAACACACATCTGCCTTGGCAAGCTCATCAAAAGCCTTGAGCGTTGGTCAGCAACACGGCCGAGCAGCGGCAGCGAAGCCCAAACTCTCAGACGAAGAGCTATTACTTGCTGAAGCTCCGTTCGAGCAGGTGACCCAAAGCTTCTACGTCTCTCTCTCACCCTGCGCCAACGACTTTCCACTACAAGGCCTAATCGGGGAGCACATCGCTCCTTTGCTTCTCTCCTACTTCCCGCCCCTGAGGGGTGTAGTCATGGCTTTCGATAATGCTAGGTTATCTGAGGACCCGGATGACATTGATGCATCACGAGTGGATAGCGGGCACGACGGGAAGGTGGTGCTTTCGAAGGCAATCGACGAGTATGCAGTCACATACGTATGGCTTACAGCGGACTTCACGATCATGAGGCCGAGTAGAGGATCGTATCTTGAGGGCTATGTGAATTTGCAGAACGAGAGTTTGCTGGGTCTGATGTGTTACAACTACTACAACGCCGGGATCGATGCGCAACGGCTACCCAAGGACTGGCGGTGGGTGGCTGAGGAGGATGCAGAGGGCAGTGGCAGAAGGCATGGCAGAGAGGGCAACGGTCACTGGGTCGATGGCAGCGGGAAGAAAGTAGAAGGTCGCCTGGTGTTCCGCGTACGAGACTTCGAGACGGCGCCCAGTGGTGAGGTCGGTGGCGGTCCAGTCAACATTATCGGGACGCTGTTGGAGGAGGAAGATGATCGGAGGTTGGATGATGAGCAGAAGCAGAGAGGGCTGGTGACGAATCGCTCGCGGTGAGGCTTGCTCGGTAATCTACCGGTCCCTGCGTATTATGTGTAGCTCTCCGTCGATGGTGCGCAGAGCAGCCATTTCCGCCCCTGTCATCGAGTATCAGCTTTCACGTCTGCCAATCTCAGTCCCCTTTCATCTTTCCTTCTGTACTCCGTACTTGAGTGACTCGACTTCTGATCATCTCAATCAAATATTACGCATCTCCACGCCAACACACTATACCTGCTCTACGACGACCTCCTGCCAGGTATCTACCTGGGCCGCAAGTGAACTAAGGACCTACCTTACGCACAATGCCGACAGCACTTGCGACGGGAGTCTCGCGACCACGCTAAGGCCAGCGCTGCTCGTACTCCCTGCCGCGACCCTTGGAATTCTCGGTGCTGCTGCTAGCTCCCACCACCGTGCTACACTGTCTAATATTGCACTCGCTTTTGTTCGTCTACATGGCCGGCCGCTACCATGGCTTAAGTGACGCGGCCAGTCTTCTAGGATAACCAGCCGCAGGTTCGCTCGGCCTCAATGGGTCTCCCTTGCGCAATTATACTCGCTTTGGTCATGAGCGGCGGCGGCGTCGTCGTCTTGCTTTGTTGCTCACTCTCAGCCGTAGCACAGTTCGGACAGGCAGATGGCTGTCAGCGTTGCTACCTCTACCGCCTGTCGAGATATGATGTCTCGAGCGGTGACGTGAGTTGTAGGTCAATTCAAGATTCCGATCTGAGCCCTTGGCGCCGCCTTCTTGCTTGTTAGGTATCAGATATAGGTTGGGGGGAGGCCCAGCCAAGCTCCGATCGTGGTCGCACAGCTTTTCCGACCGGGCGCTATTGGAACGCTCGTGCAGTTCACCGTTCACGCAAGTCGATGTCATTGTCGACAGTCCGGGTGTACGGTAGCCCTGCCGAGCCCTTGTCATACTTGCAGATCTCCTACCCTGGTACGTGCATCGGTTTCTGTATGCCCGATGCCGAAACCTACGCATGGACCGTTCCATTCTGCTGGAACGAACAACGTCCCTCGTCCTTCTGCTGGCATACATGTCCCTTTGAAGCCCCTCATAAAGCGGTTTCGCTATCGCGAGCTGTGATGGACTTCCGGAGAGCCATCATCGAGACGAGGCACTGGATTCCCTCAACGCTGTACTCGATCGACAGCGGAGCGCCGCATGCCGCTCACCGCTCTTGCATCACGTTGATGCTTGCCACGCAGTCCTTGTTCGGAGCACGATCGAGAGAGGGGCGGTGCCCTCAGATGGAGTATCGTCATGGTGCTTGTTGAGGCAGCCATTCGTACGAGCAGGCCTCACTGGTCTTGGTGAGCTGTCGAATCTTGAGGCTTCACCGCAGTGTCCTTCGGCTGGCCGGATACTTGGTCTTACCATACCTTTGGCTGTCGGAACCTGCCTCTGGTACCTGGTCAGGCTGACATGTGGCCACGCCCAGTCGGAGGTCTGTCAGCCTAAGGTCATGTTTTCTTGGACCGAGTACCGGCAGTGGCGACAGATGTGGCAGAAGTGGAGCGCAATGCATATGCACATCACCGCTTCGGTTGCCATCACGACTCGTCATGACTGCGATTGGGGCCAGCAGTTTCGATGATCGCCTCAGGATGGAGAATGAATGAGAACAGGACCTTCACAGGCCCCAATCTTCCTGTATGAGCACACCCGTTCAGAACTGCCGATCAAGCTCGCTGTGCCGTCTTGAGGCCAGATGCGGGTTCAAGAAAATCCTGACTGGCCATGCTTGCTCCAAGAGTTTGCCTGCTGAGCGCCGCTTCAGCGACGATGCACGACTGGACCGGAGTCGGCTATATGTGACGTGCGCGGAACTTGATAATCGTGCGCCCGCTTCAAGACTGCCAGCATGGTCCGTTCGTCGGCCCATAAGACTCATTAATCTAACTGTGCATGAGCAACAGGCTCCCGCCGCCTTGCTGTGAGGTCCCAACCTCCACATGGCGTCCTGTTTTAGACGTTGCATAGCTCTGGGTCAGCACACCTGCATACTGCAGGCTGCAGTAGCGCCACGATGCCACGAGGTCGACGCTTCGCTCGCGTGGCAGCGCCACCGCTTTTATCCGGTGCCCAGGTTCAACTTCACTCGAAAGGTGGATGTCGCCTTAGTCGACAGCTGTTGCTTAATGCTGTTGTCTAAGCTTAGCCTCTGGTATCTCCGCTGACAGCATAACTTCTCTGAGTCAACTTCCCTGCTCCAAAGCCCATTGCAGCACTGCTCAGTACCGCCTCAAGGACTTGCAGCGTCTGTGGCACGCCCCGATGGCATACCTTTTACTCGATCCCCAAGCTTCATAGCGGGCCTTTCCCGGGGCCGCGACGTTCAGATTGTTCGCAGTGTGCTGCAGGCGCGAGCTCCCTATGGGAACTCTGCCGCACAGTGCGGGACCGCGGCTAGTTGTCTCAAACGTTGGAGCAGGCTACACATCCTTACACCGCAGCGCGTCCAACTGCTCATTGTCAAGCGATACAGCAACTCGGGCGGGGCCGACTCTGCTTCAACGCTACTGTGTCTCGCGAATATGGATCCCTTTCCCGTCTTTAGTAGCGCAGAGGTCTCATCAAGACCTTCGACGGCGCACACACACCGAAATTCACTTCGATTAAGGCTGGACACATGTGCACATCAGCTGCAAAGGTTGGTTTTTGTGATGATTGGGAGCGTTCACTGTTCACTACTTCACTGCCCACAAATCACCTGCCGGTCGCGCCTTCCCAACAGTGAATGGAAGGCACGAAACTCAAACTTCCTTTCCACTTGCGATCCTCCTGCAAGAGAATTCCTCCTCCATAAATGCTTCTCGCCTTTCATCCTCCAACAGCGTCGAACTATCGTTAAGCAGCAAGTCTCTCACAACATCATGCATCGATTGCTCACCCAGCGGGCGGCTCGGTCAGCGACAATCAGATCTGTCAATCTCCCTTATCGCCAATCCAAGAAGGACTATCACCAAGCAGCTCAGACGGTCGTGAGTGACAACGTTCCAGAGAGCCAGAATACGGCGGTCGGTCGAGGTGCCTATTGGCGCGATGTCAAAGTGTGGGAGGATGTGACGGAGGGCGAGTTCATGAGCTACAGGTGGCAGGTGAGTGAGTCCAAGTACTGCGCAACTCGGGACGCCGTAATGACCTCTGCTAGGTGGCGAACACTGTCGACAGGAAAGACAAGCTCCTCAACTTCCTTGCAGCTGTGTTACCCGCAAAGCTGCCACGCACAGGGAACAGGAATTCTAGAGTGCAAGCGATTGAGACCCGTGACGACTTCATCGAAGACGTCGAGCAAGGCATGAAGGTCGCTCCAATGGCGGTCCGGCTAACGCCACACATCTTGAGTGTCGCCAATTGGCAGGATCCACTCAGCGACCCCATCAGGCGTCAGTTCATCCCCATGAAGTCCACCCTCAGCCCAGACCATCCGGCCTTGACCTTGGACTCGGTACGTACCTGATGGGTAGAACCCCCGGGAGGCCGTTTCAGGCATCTGAAAGCACTCCAGACTTCGTGAGACATCCGCTGACCCTTATACTCATCGCTTCTTAGCTGCACGAGACCGACGACTCGCCGGTACCAGGGTTGGTGCACCGCTATCCCGAGAAGGTTCTGTTCCTAGGTATGTACTTCGTCGCTCTTATTTAGTGAGCCGGTGATGGCGCTAACACCACATCGACAGCAACATCTGTCTGTCCCGTCTACTGCCGCTTCTGCACGCGCTCATATGCAGTTGGTGGCAACACCGAATCTGTCACCAAGACGTCCATGAAGCCTACACGGCGGCGCTGGGAAGCAATGTTCGAACACATCGAGAACACGCCCGCGATTCAAGACGTTGTGGTGTCGGGTGGCGACTCTTACTATCTGCAAGCCGACCACCTGCGCCTCATCGGCGAGTGCCTGCTCAGTATCCCGCACATCAAGCGGTTCCGTTTCGCTACGAAGGGGCTTGCAGTCTGTCCGATGCGCATACTAGACCGCTCAGATGGTTGGAGTGATGCGTTTGTTGAGCTGAGCAACAGGGGTCGCTCGATGGGCAAGCAGGTTGCCATGCACACTCATTTCAATCACCCGAACGAGATCACATGGGCGACCGAGCAAGCCGCCAGATACCTTTTCCAGCGCGGTGTCACGGTCCGCAATCAGACAGTCTTGCTCAGAGGTGTCAACGACAATACCGAGACGATGTCGAACCTCATTCGAAAGCTGGCCGACCTGAACGTTCAGCCTTACTACGTCTACCAGTCGGACATGGTACAAGGCGTCGAAGACCTGCGTACTCCTCTCTCGAAAATCCTGGACCTTGAGAAGCAGATCCGTGGCACCATTGCAGGGTTTATGACGCCGTCTTTCGTGGTGGACCTGCCGGGTGGTGGCGGCAAGAGACTCGCTAACAGCTATGAGACGTACGATGAGGCCTCTGGAGTGAGCACCTGGAAGGCTCCTGGCGTTACTAGCGGCAAGACGTTCGAGTACTACGATCCAATAGCGCGGAGTGCATAGGGTCCGGATCATCGGCGGTGGAGACTGAGGAAATTGCGACAGAAGATACCAAGGTGATAAGATGGCGTTTGGTTCAATGGTTCAGTAATGTTCAATGAAGAGCGGCGGTAGCATTAGCAGTACGGCTTTATGCTGTTATGCTTAGTGCCGTTCTCGAGTATGTATGTACGCCCAAAAGTTCATGACTCTACATTCCTCGACCTGAAATAGTGAAATAACCCGTGGTCCGTGCGCCTTATTCCTTTTACACTGCATTGCAAATTTGCAGCGACTACCACTCTATTCTTAAACCTTCTTGCTGAGGATGACCATCTCGGAGTACGACCCAGCGAGAGCACTGCCGAGCACAACGCTGAGTGGCATCTTGACACCGGCGATGTTGGCATCGGCATTGGGGTAGCCGTCTGCTGCGGCGGTGATGTCGCGCTGATGGATGTCGACGGTCATGGCGCCACGTGGGATGGTCTTCTTGCTAATCTGGAGATCGGAGTCTGGATGGACATTAGTGCTTCGTCTCTACTGCTTGAGAGAGCTTATGCTTACTTGATTGAAGGATCTTCTCCAACTCTTGCTTCGTCACGACAGCGAGCCCGTTCTTGATGACTGGCGAGCTGCTGTGGCGTAATTGGTAGACGAGGACTTTATCTGAGCCCGCCATCTTGTCTGCTTGATGTCTTCGTGTGTGCTTCGTGCTTGGATGGAGACTTGATAGTAGGTCTCGAGGGTTGATGAGCTTTGGACAAAGCATCAAAGAGGGCCGGAAGTAGAAGTAACGAATAAAGCAACAATTGGGCTTCAGAATGTGTTTGATTGTTTGAACTCGACATTCACACTCGGGTTCCGAGAACACCTTCTGACCTGTTAATTGAATGCCATCCCCAAACAGGCCGTAGAGCAATTCTGCGACCTTTGCTATCTGCGAGATCGATGATCTCTGTCACGACTCCTGTCGCTCCTTCTGTCGCTTCTCTTATCACGGTCGTCTCTGTCGTAGCGCTCCTTTCGTCTTGGACTCCGGCTCCTTGACCTATACCTCCGACGCTCATTGTCGCGGTCGCGGTCACGATCGTCTTGTCGCTCTCCACGCTTCCGTTCGTCCTTGTCGAAGACGTAACCGTACTTGTCGCCCCTGCGTCTGCCGCTATCGCCTCCTCTGAACTGACTCCGCTTCTCCAAGTTGTCGATACCGCCAAAGCCACCCCTAGACCTGCGTGAATGAGCATTAGCACATGCTTCAGCAAGGGATGGTGTGATCTCGCCGGATAGGAAGAGAGCTCGCACGTCAGACCGCAAGCGTTTTTCTCGAGGGGACAGAGGCTCGTCTGCTGCGCCAAGCGCACTCCACGTAACGCAGTGGGGAACCAGTCGTGGTGGGGATAAACGTACCTTGCAGTCTTCGAGTTGGTGTTGCTCCGCCAATCATTCGAGAGCTTCGACACACTCTGTGAGAAGTCAACGTGTATGCGATGGTCATCGATGAGCACGCCTTGCATCTTGAAGTATGCTCTCTCGCAGTCCTCCTTGCTGGCAAA